>NW_019091365.1:1508158-1747776 GCF_001949145.1 Acanthaster planci
GCCCCAGGTACAGCTACGGTACAACAGCATATGGTATTTCTTAGGCTGCACTACACCAAATGCTCGCCTATAGAAAACAGAGCAAAATCAGACCAAAATAGCGCCGCCTGTTCACTCTCGGGAAGGGGTTGGCCTCCTTTTCTTTCCACTGGAAATTCAAGATTATGGCCACGAGATCACTTTTCGGTTGTTTTTTTTTTTCGCCTCTTCCCGAAGACACCCCCAAAATAGTAGTGAAACCATGCGCTGGGCTCTGAATGTAGCCACCTGCCTCTATCAAAAATGGACCCGCAATTTTTGGCTTTTTGTGAAAGAAATACCCCAAACTGCAAATTGCCAGTCCCAAATTCAGGATTTATAGAAATATTTCTATGATTCCTCCTGATTATGGCATGTCTTATCACTTTAAAAAAAATCGTGGGGTCACAAAATATTAATGTGCTCGCCCGCAGAAATTCAACGATTTGGTGGAATGCACTCATAAGCTCAAACTGACAAAGGATCGAGGATGGAGACAGTGCCCTCTATCGGCACGTTAAAAAAGGCGAAAGGGGAATGAGCATTTCTGCATTTTTAAACCATTTTTTTTCACAATAAAGAGAAAACATCCGGATGGCGACAGACAAAATATTGATTCATATTCTGTAAAGTATTTATTAGAGTAAAAAGTAGCTTGCCACTCTCAACGAACCTGCAAGCTATGATTTCTGGCCCGCGCGGTCTGATACAGGCAACGAATGCCATGACACCTCTGAGACTCGTTAATTCGCCCGTTTATAGAGCACCGACCATTGGATGGTCCCCCTGGAGCAATCGGTACTGAATAGGTCCACACGCGGTACACCTCGTCTGTGTAGGCCTTCTCAAATAATACCACATGAGTATTGACGTTGACCGAATTAAAAAAGAAGAATCCAGTCCCAGAGATGGCAATTTGTGAATTGGAAGAACTCCTGCGCTTTGACGCAGTGGGAGGAACAGTACATATGACCCTATCGATAGCAACCACGAACCTGAATTAAGTCAGTTGCACACGTGATCTCTCGATGCACCCGGTAAATGTGGCATCAACGTAACTAATAATTTACCAATCACAGACCCCTTTCTCCGACATGCAAATGATCCAAAGCCAACATCAGTTTCGCACGAAAAGCCACCACAGCGAACGGTCCACAGCACCCTTGGTCCGTTGTTCCGACACCAAACCTACAGAGGTTGGTAACCTCGTCTGCCTGTAATCTGACTGTAGCAAAACCCATAGAAGAGACCAATACCTCGTATCGTCTGCATATTGGGTATGTTGAAATTATTCGCAAATTCACCAGCTGCCAAATCAGAGCAGCATCACGCCAAGTAAAGAAATCCAAGTGCCACGTACAGACGATTCTACAGAATTTCTCCATCTTCCTTAGTGAGCACTATACTAAGTACTTTGTTTTTAGAGTGTCAAGTGAGTTAGCTACAGTTTCTTAAGTGGTAAGTGCCCTCAATGAAATGGACATCGGTGTGTCTAAGTTCTCTTCCTCACGTTTCACAAAAGAAATCTGGCAGGTCGGGTCGTAGCAGATAGAGGCAAGTCAGAGGGAATAGTGGCTGAATCGGTGAGGCCTTCGTGCTGCGAGGGTTGAACTGGGACTATATTGACAACGGACTCAAAGAGACCAGCGGCAGGACTGTAACCTGGAAATGCATACCTCATAGTATTCTTTGTGTAAGGCGTAAGACTTGGACTGCATGGCAGGAACTACCATGTGGTAGAGATCCAGTGACATTTGGCCAGAGTGTGTTGTGGAGCGCGGGGTCTGTGGGGCCCGTTCTGGTTGTAAACATCTGCCTTGGGTAGGAACACTGAGCTAACAGGGAAGATATTTTTCGGGTTTTGGGAGCTTGTCTGTGAGGTTTGGGATGCGAACTCTACCTGCCATGATTTGGATAAGTGGGTATAGGCAAGAGATTGGCATGGTTGTTGCTTTTGACACATGCGTCGGCACGAAGAGGGACAAGACTTCTGAGCTCTGGAAGGCTTGGGACGAAATGGGGATTTGCTATATGGTAGGTTCTTCTAACAAGTCATTTGAGAAATTTACGGTTGGCACGAGGCCACGGAGCGTGAGCTTTGTCAGGGACCATAGTGTTGCTTGATGGGGCAAGTTTGGATCAAGTGAAAGGGTGTACGTGGTTGTCTCTTTAGCTTTCAAAGGAACTGACCGTTTTGGTCTTGCTGAGGTACCACTGATTCGGTGCATAATATAATAATAGCGGCCTTTTTTCTTGGGAGTTGTAGTTATTCCCGTTTATTCTCGTTGGGGCAAACCGCGGAAAGTCGGTGTTATTCCACAGTTCCTGCTTGTGAAAGACGCATACAATCAGGAGTCCGAAGATGCATTCAAATTTGACACATCGACGGGGTTTGGGCGACCGTGAGTCCCGTTATAAGCTGAAAAATTGGTGGAAACGTTTCCGACGCTACCATCACGCCAACAGCAATAGAAGGGTCCAGATGATTGAATCACTGCTAAAACGATAAGAACGGCTTTAATGGTAGGATAATGCACGCGGCAATAAAGATGGCAGCGTCCGCAAGTTAAGTCTCTACAGGGTGCTTTTACACGAATGGCGTGCAGGCACCGTGGCAGGCTTTTCTCCGGACAATGATATCCTCCATAAGAGATATCAGCTCAGCGATGCTTTCCACTCTTGTGTCCTCTAGGACAGCCTATATATATGTTTTGTGACGGGAACCTGCTTGTCCATTTTTTGGACCCCAGAGTACAATTTAATGACTGCTTCTTCCTGGTGGTGATGAAAGTAACTAGTTGCCTTCAGTCTACGCCCCCTTTTCGTAGAGGAGACTTTAGGGAGATCTCCACACCATGCACGTTATAGTTGCTTACATTGTCCTTCTGGTTGATCTGAAGAGAGCCGTGAAGAAGTATATTCCTTCCTCCAGTTGTTTTGTCAAGGTCTATGTTCCTGACCTTTACAAGAATACTGATTCCACTAATGCTTGAAAACTTGGATCTTCAGTTTTTTTCGGAGTGCTGAATTCCAGAGTTGGTGAAGTTTATTTATGGATTCCGAGGATAGCGTCTTCCTTACAAAGAATTCCGAGTAGACGATGCGATCTATGCACAGAGGTATCGGAAGTCACAATGATCTTGCTGGAGCTGACTGCCACTTCTAGTGTACGGATACTGATTTGATGATTTGATTAAACCTAAATGAACTGAGGGGAATCCATCCCTCCACATTTTCCTGATAACCTTTTTGAGGAGCTGAGACTTTAGGAGTTTTTAGAGTAACTCTTTGCAGTCACAGCCGGGTTCCCACCCCCGGTTACTTTAGCGTTGGCGTTGATTATTAGTCCAACTTTTGCTACATGTTGCTCAAGAGATAGGAGTGGCTACTGGGCTTGTTCGAACGTATCCGAGAGCAGTGCTAAGTTGTCAGAAAAGCAAAGAATTGTTTTGACCTGATTCTTTGTCATAGTTGAAGAAGTGTCTGCGAAGCTGACTTCAAAAGAAATCCAGCATTTCAAATCGCAGGAGCCTAATTCCATCTCTTCCATGAGTGCTTCAAGCAAACGAGAGAACAAGAAAAGGAAATCGAAGACAACAGGAACTTAGTACCATCCTATAATCTTCTCGTGCTATTGGGAGACATGAATGCTCACATTGGGTCAGACGTGGTTAAATACAGCTATCATGTCACAATCTGAACAGATGGGTTGGGTTTGGATTGGCTTGGCAGGCGCTTGTTAGTGTTTTCTCTGTCCTCTTGCCGCTTTTTGTTCGAAAGTCTGAACACAGCTGTGGCACAGTCGGCGCCACTCACTCCGATCAGGTGCGAGAGCTTCGAGCTGTTCAGTGCTGATGTTGCAGACTTTCAAGTTGGCCTTGAGCTGGTCACTTGTAACGCTTCTTGGGGGTGCCACAGCTGTGTTATATTAGAGTTCTTCCACGCTTGTGGGACTTCCTCACTGTCCCAAGCACGTTGGAAACACTCTAGCAGAGCTTCTTGAAGGGCATGACCACCATGCCTTAGAACCTCAGCAGGCACGCCATCAGGGTCTGGAGACGTATTGTTCTTCAGTGATTTGAGCGCATCTGCCATTTCCAAACGAGAGGGTCAGAGACTCATAGCGTCCTCCGCTGGGAAAACTGAAAGATCCTGCAATGCAGAAGTGTTGATTGGTCTTCCAGTATTGAGGTCGCGGAAATGTTCAGCCCATCGTTGCAAGATTTCTTCTTTGGCACGCAACAGATTGCCGTTGGCAGACTTTAAAGGGATGAACACTTGATTAGTTGGGCCCGCAATCTGCGTGATGGAGTCTTAGTGCATGTCATTCTGACCTTTGAAGCCTTGAATCTCTCTTGCCCTTGCTTCCTACCAATCATTATAGATCTGCCGGAGGCAAACTTGTGCTTCCCTTCGCAGGTTCAGCCACTTCTCCTTCTTTGCAGCACTTGATGGGTTGCGAGGGTGAGCATCATCTCGGTGAGTAACTGCTGAATGTCTTACCGGCTCTCATCAAACCAGTTACGGTGCTTCCTGCAACACCTGTAACTCGGCTGTGGATGTCGTGCCACCTTACTTCTAGGTCGATCTCCCCGGCATCGCCATCGTTCAAGTCTATGAGCCGAGCTGTCACTGCTTCCTCGTACCTGGTTCAGGTGGCGTCACAGCTCAGGGCAGCAGTGTTCAGTCCTCTTGAGGTGCACGCATTGCGCCTAGCAGGAGGACGAATAGATAGGGACAATTTAGCGAGTACGAGACGATGGTCGGTCCAACACTCACCTCCCCTCATGACACGCGTGATAATCACGTCAGGTAGGCATTCCTCCTAACAATTATATAATCGATGAGGTGCCAGCGAACAGAGTGCAGATGTTGCCAGGTAGTCTTGTGTTTGTTTTTCATCTTTAAATTCGTGTTAGTGATGATGAGCTCTAATTCTGAACAGAGGCTCGGAAGTCGAAGGACGTTGTCTTTCATTTCATCCAACACCGTGCTTGCCGATGACCCCGTCCCACTCTGCAGCTTCAGTTCCCACTCTGGCATTGAAATTACCGAGAGTTCGTAATCTTTGTGCACGCCAGCGAGGGTTGAATTTGGGTCTTTGTAGAACACATCCTTGTCTTCATCATCGCTGGTGACAGTAGGATCGTAAGCGCTGATGAAGGTTGCATGCTGTCCTTTCACCAGTGGCAGCCTCAGAATCACCAAGCGCTTATTCGTAGCGGTAGGGGTCTCAGTAAGGCAGTTGACGAGCCTGTTGTTGACAGCAAAGCCCGCGCTGTGCATGCACAGTCGCCAGCACGACGGCCGCTCCAGAAGGTGAATTGCTCTCCCTCCTCAGTCAGCAAGCCGTTGTCAGAAATGCGAGTCTCGCTTAGGACCACGATGTCCACGCCATACCGATGCCACAGCTCCGTCGCCACGGGGGCCGTCCTTCGTCATGATCTGTCGGTGTTTGTTGTTGGTGTTGAGGTCACAATCGAGGAAGGTCCTGACATTCTTGAATGTTACTTTCAGTGTTTTTTTTTATAATTCTTCTTGTATTTCGACCTCAGGAGTGGTATGCCCTTCCAGGTGCCGTATCCTGTTTGGGTTAGAGGAGCGGGCAATGTTTCGGCCACATTTTTAGGCCCCTCCTCCACTATGGGAGGTTAGCTGTGCGGGCCTGAAGAGGCAGCGTAGTCTCACAAGATGATGCCGAAGGTGCCTGCAACCGGACATTATCTTGGCTTGCTGCAGTTATCACTTGCAGTTGGCTGCTCCACCGGTGAACAGCTCGGAAACTCAAGCTAGGCCATAGTAAGGGCTATTTAACCCATCGCTGGGGCAGTGGCTGACATGGTGCCAGGGTGTGTCCGCACACCGGTGGGCCTGCACACTGCAGCTCCGAGATCCACTGCAGGTTTAGGTTGGGGTCGCAAGATGCCCAGTTACCGTGTGTTGCTGCGAGGAGGCACTGCAGCAGTCTTTGAAGTGGAGAGGCTATGTACTGGCAGGGGAGACTTACGCACTCAGCTCCCAATTTTCGCCCCGAAACCGGGCCAGCCAGCAGCAGTAGCCGACGGCAGAGAGCACGGTGTGCAATGATAACTACAACTACACTACTGCACTAGACGCATTACACACACCCTGTGGCAGAACCAGTGGCACCACCAACACACGGAAACAAATTAATTTGTGTGAGGCAACAGATGTTTTTCTTGGAAATACCTCCTTCAAGAAGAGCCATGAAAAGATGACACATTTGTATTCTAGGAATGGGACCAAATCACAGTTAGACTACATTCTCTAATGGATGGATGCTTACAAATAATAGTCTATCATTGTTAGATCACTTCTCATGTTAATGCACCCTTTTTCGCCCGCAAAAACCCGCAGGGTATATACGATAGGTTGGTGATGCGGCGTGCACATGGCGCCAGAAAACTGACCAAAATCTCGACCCAGATTTGCCCTATTTGGGCCCGAGTGCCAAAAGAAACTATTGCGGTCAGCTGTCGTAGCTGTTGCAGACAGCAAAGTCAGGAAAGGGCCCGAACGTCAGAGTTTGAGGCGTAGAGCAGTCACATCACGTGAGCATCCCGATAAATATTCTTCTCTAATTAATAGTGGTATTTCTCGACAAATTTTCAAATCTTTTGTTGAACGTACCGTACTTTAATTGTTGGTAAACTTGATTATGGCTGTATAATTGTTTAAGTTTAGATTTTCCGAAACTGTGACAACGTACATAAAACCTTTGCTGATTCGAACCAGTTTGTATTTTCCTTTATTTTATTTTTTTTTTAGTCACCAGAGAATAAACAGGTAGTCACCCGGACATGATTGAGACAAATAAATGTTGATAGTCCAATTGATGGTCACGTATTGCCTGTTTCTGCGTCTGTGTGAAGTGGCTTAAAGCGCCCCCTATAACTGGCCTGAGGGGCAATTAACAATCATCACTTGGTTCAGATCATCAGGCTGTGGTTCCAACTGTCAATCGTCGTCTTCGAGCTAAACAAAGAAAGAGACAGCAGAAACCGAAATAACAGCCTGGAAAATGAGAGCGACCACAATGGCATCACTGCGCAGTGCAAATGTGAAGCAAATGAAGCTGCAGAAGTTATAGAGAAAGTGCAAGTAACGACAAAAGAGTATAACTACAGCAAGAATCGTGTTCAGAAAGTATCAGAAATCACTAATGTGGTTAATAATCCACAAACCCCAGAGAGAAACTTCAATCTGCAAAAACCGAATTTGGACGACGCTTATCTTGAAAGCAAACCAAGATTTCCTCAACAGACAAATAAAGGAAATGAAGGAAAAAGGTAAAGAACATCTCACCAGCGTGGAAAGCCATAAATAACATCACTGGCAGAAAACAAGTAAAGAAGTAATGGCCATTTCCAACAAAAAGGGCTTGACAACAGCCACAAGGCTCTCGAAGCTCTGTAAGGAAACCCATCCCTGGTTAGAGATGAAGATCAAGAGACAGATTAAATCCTCCCAGAGCTCTCAATGAGAACAGATAGCTTTGAGGAGGAAGAACTTCAAACGCTATTTCTCAGCTTTAAAAAAAATGAAGTGCGCTGTAGAGATGACAATATTCCAGCAAGAGTCATTAAGTACTGTTATATCAATGATAAATGATCATCCCTCGTTTTTGTTATGCCGCACTTTCCAATAATCAGCGACCTGAGCACTGGTATGTCCCCAACTGTTGTCCCTACACTAAAGCATGCTGGCTCAAGCAACTGTTAAAATTACAGAGGGATAAGCTTGACATCCGTTGTCAGCGAACTTTTTACAACATGATTTGAAACAGCATCGGAGAGGTTATTAACTGCTTAATGACATTAGCTGGCACCTCATTTTCTTTCAGAATTTCAAGTGACAATTTTGGAGGAAATGCAGCTTTACGTGAGTTTCCAAAGGAAAACAAGTATGTTCACCATGCAGATTGCACGCTAACATGCACGAGGAAAACCAACTCTTGCGATAAATGAACTTTTGGTCCAATCAGAGATTGGCTTTCTCAGTGGAATTCATTTAAAGTCAACCAATCAGCAACAGTCCACTATGATTGTTTTCGAGGTGTGTGTTAATGTTTGAGGCATGATAAGAAACAGTTTGTGGCTGCTTGGTCACAATCATCGTTTTTACCCACTATTCCCTCTGTCCATAAAAGTAATCCTGCGTATCGTCGCTGTTATGTACATTTTTGACGAGTCCAACATTTCAAAAAGTTTTTCGTTTTCTTATTGAAGGCACAGTACTTACCACGGTTGCATTTTTAGCTGCTTCGGCTACACTGCCAAAGCACTGAGCTATTGTTTTCACTCTGTGGTTCGCAATGGTGAAGTATAGGACACTTCTCAAGCGACAGCTACATAAACCCCTCAAAATGCCATTCTTTTTCTACAGTTCTAACAATAAGCAGTGTTACAGACGGTCTGCAGCGATTTTTGGAGAAAATCTTTGGGGTTAAAAGGGCGAAAAATGCGTGATTGCGAAATACCCATTTATACACGTCAATGCGAACGTGACCCGCGTCAGAAGACCGGATTTTTCGGCGTTAAAAACTTCTCCAAAGTACACAAGTTGGTGTTAATAGGATTAAGAGAGACATGCTTTAGTTCATGAAACCAGATTGAAAAATTTGAAATATCCCACAGAATAGTGACTTCATGATTAAGAAAAAATCCAATTTTTGTTAACAATAATCGGTTTTTCTTTTTTTTTTTCGTTTCACGACAGTAATCCTTCCGCCATTAAACTCTGGGACTTTATATTCGTCATGTGATAAACCCACAAAGTTGAATTCGGGCTTTTCGGGCTTTTATCTCTAACACCATTTGTCCCAGTGTTTGGAAATTTTGCACAAAAACAAACCCAAATGTGTTATGTGTGAAAATTTGGGTGACGTCATGTTGACGTCCCCACCTGATTTTTTGACGATTTTTAAATTTTTGTCATTTTGATATTCTTTTTAACATATCTCCTGACCCAAACTTTTTTTTAAATTTCTTTTTGCTAGACCTCCACTATGTCTATTTGTTGGAAAATCTTGTGACTCATGATATGACGTCACCAAAATGTACGATTTTTAATTCTACATATTAGGCAATGTCTGATCCTTGTGAAGTTCACTCAGAACGTTAACAGTCAATCCCTGACTGCATTTTGAAGTGACGTCATCATGACCTCATTCGTTGATTTTTTTTATTAGTTTCTCTAGATTTACATGTATACGCATTTGCATGCATACGTACTACTATCTTCTTGGCATAATTTCTGAAACTTAATCAAGTCCAATTACTTCCAAATTTTGCAGAAAAACCGTAAATTTCAATTCACCAATTTCAGATATATGTGCAGATTAGCACGATCTGTATTTAGGAGCCAATTAAGTATGAAGTAATAGTGCTATATACTAGTAATAAGATCGTTTGATATGTAATTTGTGACCTTTGCCTTCAATTTGCGGGTGCATACATGTACATGTACTACACATGTGTACACACACTTGCGGCCGTTACCACGCTGGGCCAGGGCACAAGTGACGAAGTGCCCTGTGCCGCGCGCAGTTCGTGCTCGTTCCAGCTTCGGCGGTCCGAGAAAAAAGCAAGGACTGGCCCGATGGCTGGGACTGTGGGAATCACCCTTTCTAAAAGACTTTTTTTTCTCGGAATTAAATAGCTCAAAAAATATACAAATGATGCTTAGAAAAGGCTCTGACTCCGAAGCAGCTCTGTGGTTGTATAATTACAACCACATTCCTCTAGTTTTCTGTTTATTTTTGCACTTTGGTCATGACACGACGAAGAAGCTTATGGCCAATCTAAAATTGCACGGGCCTACATGGTGATGCACCGGTTGCAACAAGCAGTCATGGGTAGGACTAGCCTGTGCAAGCACGACAATTTCTTCATGAAGACACAAATGGTGTAACTCCATGTACGGTTTACTATAAAGTGACGTCTCACTGGATGGACTGCAATCAACGTTGTCATGGCAATCTTCAATAAGATAGAGCGGAGAGCGTAAGCGCAAGCGCGAAGTCCATCGCAACCTTTGGTCTGGTTCCTAGACCAAAAGACACCGAATCATCGATCTACATGTACATATAAATTGTAAAGACTGGTAAGGAACCAGCCTACTCATCTCTCATGCATCAGATGGAAATCATTCAGTTACCTCCATGTTTCTAAAAATTTCAAACACGTCGCGGAAAGACTAAATTACTTATTCTAAACTAAGAATATCGGTAATTTCTGACATTAAGAACGCGTGAGCGAAATTTCAGCTACCTTCATCAGGTAATAATGTGATTTGCATGATTGATAAAGCCCTAAATTCTAACGTTAGGCCCGACATCCTGATCATCAGTGTTTGCGCGATCGGCCGACCTGCACGATCGCCCGAACACTCTGCGCAACTTGAATCCGTCAATTCAGCATGAAATCTCCAACTTTAGGCCTAGGCCTATTTCCCTTTTGGAAAGTCTTTTACAACCGTGAATTTGAAAAAAAAAACAGAGGCTGATGGCAGAATCCACAAATCATGCACCATGACAGTGAACTATTAGTACTAGTACTGGCCAATCAGAATGAAGGGTTGAAGCTCTTTCATCACACTTGGACCAATCATGTTTATTTGACAGCCTTTCCTTTGTGCCCTTTTAAGAGAAACATTCAAGGGTGATTTGTTACTTCTTAAAAACAATTGAACATTTACTTTTCTGCTTATAGTGGAGTATTGCTGTGTAAACTTACCAGACAGATCCATGTGCATTGTAAAATGGATCTTGAAAGAATTTATTTCTTGTTTAATTGAACTTGAAGAAAATAATCTCATGAAACATTTTTGTTACATCTTGAAAATTTTTGTTCATGAAAAAGATCTTTTAAAAATACTGTAAACTGCATCTTGTAAAAACGAGCTTGGAAAAACATATCTAATAAAAAATTTAGAGAAAATATATGTCACTTTTTGAAAATGATTTTGGGGCAAGGTTGTTTGATTTATATTTGGGTTTAATTTTTTTTATTTGTTATTTCTTTTATCTAACAGGAAACTTCAACAAGTGTTGATTATAAAATTTTAATCTAAAGTTACCTCTAAATATTTTAAAATTTTCCCTAAGGACAAAGCTTAGTGGACTTTTAAGGTCATTTGATAAAGAAAACTTCTAATTTGGGAGTTAAATTTCCATGCCTTTTTCTGCATTTCTTCAACAAGAACAAATAAAATAGAGAGCCATGTTTCATAATTTGAAAAGAAATCGAAATTTACAGGCCATCAGCCCATGTGACACCTGAAATTACAGTCTCTTTTAGGCATCCCAACATGGCCAAAGTGTCCCACAATGTGCAGCAGCGGCGTATTGCCCGGATTTTCTGGAGCTCCCCGTTTGGCGGTCTGGAAGAAGAAAGGGAGCTGCTGACCAAGAAATACTGGCCACAGCTTGCTCACATGTGTCAGAAGGTGAGGAGACACTTTTACTCTCAAGCCAGACTTACATTTGAATCCACAAACACTCAAATGAGCGTCTGTGTGATAGAACTTCCCAGTTGAGTGAGCCCCATGTGAGAACATTTGAGAATTTGACAGTCTCCAAAAATGTTTCTAGAAATGAACATGGAATCGTATTGAATTAATTTAAGAAACATTACATCCCGTGATGTACCATTTCATAGTCTGTAACAGCAGGGATACCTGTTCGTTTATATTTTGGTCACTTTTCAGGATTTGCTTTCATTTAGATTGTTCAAATGTAGTGACGTGGCAGGTGGTATTTGTCTTGCAAGAGATTATTGGTGTCCCCCTTTTTTCTGAATTCTGAGTTTGTTCATGTACAGATCTCTAATCACGGTTTTAAAAAGGTCTTGATAAAACAGTAGCGGTAAATAAAGCACAGATGGAATCTGAAGAGCAAGATATTATTTATTAATCCCACAGGCTGGCTATGAGTATGCTCCAGTTGACATGAGATGGGGCATCACATCGGATCACTCAAAGCAAGCACTGACCATAGAGATTTGCCTTCGAGAGTTGGACCGTTCCGACATGATTGTTGGCTTTTTTGGCCAGGTATTTATCATCAACAGCAATCACTGTGGCACGGCTCTTCAAGTGTAACAATTACACGTACATTCATGAGTTAGCCTGGAAAAGGACGTCTGAACCCACATGGTCCGCACATGAGGGGCACAAGTGTCACAGGAGTTCACTGTCTGTTGCTTTTGAACACTTGTGAAAGTGACTTATTTAGGCACAGTTTTGCTGTGTGTTAGTTCTCAAAATCTGTGCTCTTTATGTTCGTTTCCTGAACTGATTATTTATCCATGTTTCTTAACAACTTGTGCACCCTGACTAACCTTCATTTGTTTTGTACATAACACACAAAGACTGTTTGAGCTTGAACTCAGCCGCTGTGCATGACCTTTTGTGGTAGCAAGTATCACTCCATGGCCAAACTCCAAATTGTTGAAGAATGTTTGGTTGCGGGTTGAAATATTGCACAAATACTGTTCAAGTCAGTCTAATGAGTCAATATTTGAAACGTTTGGCTTTTTGTCATGGTTTAGGTCCAGAAAAGGAAAGTCTGCTTACATCAGAAAGTATTTATAGTGTAGATTTGTTTTGTGTTATTGTTGTTGTCAGAGGTACGGTTGGCACGGAAGCAAAGATGAGATGTTGCAGAAGACGTTTGACTATGCTGTTTCTCGATTTCCTTTCATTGACAACTTCCGAGATCGCTCGGTCACAGAGCTGGAGTTCCTTCACGGACACCTCAACAAACCTGGCGCCCGGGCAGCAAGTTTTTTCTTCCGAGATAAGGTCCTTAAATTTTAGACAATCGCTTCAATTGACTGAAGATAATACTGTATTCATCACCGTTCTTTAGATTTAAAATGCTTTTACAGGTGGGGTAGATGTTTGCAGTGAATGTTTATTTTATATTCTGTGTACACGTATTGCAAGCAAAATTGAGTAGGTTCAAGGGTAGGTTTAGATTTTGTGGTTTTGGTGGCCAACCGCCTTGCTCCCATTTGACTGATGAAAATTATTTTCTATTCCTGAAAAAAAATTCTTTCCCGACTTTACGTCACACAGCAATTGCAGATTCCTATATTTTTCCTCTTCAGCTTCTCAGCCACCCTCCCACCTTGAAAAATCTGGAATACAATGCCTTAGGGATCCCCTTTTGAAATATCCAGGATTAACCACAGGGCAGGCTATTCATAAAAGGATTTGTGTATACAGACAAGAAATACACTGCCTTTTGTTTTTCAGAAAACAAGACCAAAATAGCTGACTGAGGTGTGATCAAGACTAAAGCTGATGCAATTTGAATTGGAAATAGGACAGAGGAGAAGTGGAATTGTTTTTAGTATTATTCTCTGAATCAGCTTTTATCATCTGATTACAAAATATTTGTTAATTGCATTGCAATCTGAGCAGGCGTATGATGATCAGAAACTGAAGGAATATGAGGCAGCTGGAGACGAGGGAAGTGCTCGCAAGTTTCGCCCAACCACCGACGGCCCTAATGCTGCCCAGCATTTGGATGACCTGAAGCGTAGGGTCATGGCCACAGAAGACAAAGTAAATGTCCCGAGGTCACCAGAGAGCTCTAACCATACATTTCATATAAAGCTTTCCCAGTTATTTTAACACCAGTGTTTCACATGTTCCCTACAATAATATTCTGATTTCATCCCAGAGTAACTTCAAACTCAATTCCATTTCAATTTCAAAAAGTCATCAATTGATTTAATATATGTAGCAGTGTAATTCAACCTTGTGGCGTTCTGATTTGTCCTAGCTACATGTAATTCGCTTGTGTAACAATCAGTGTTGAATTCAAAAGCAAATTTGTTTTCTTGTTAAAAGGGGTTAGACTTTGCAAACAACATTCTTCGGTTGAATGCTGGATGATATGATCAGGTGGTGTTAAATTGTACGTTGACATTGTTCCATTGTGAAAGGTCAGTTCCTCCTTCATTACTTCCTTCAGACTTTCAGCATTTAGTCAGCTATTAACTGAAGCTTCCACTAAATCTATTCTCAATTCATGTCATATATGTCGGCAGTGCCTTACCATTCATCCTAATTATGCCACACCAAGCGAGGGCGCCCGAATGATGTTCGAAACGGTCCACAGCTTCTTGGAGACGTTCCTGAAACCTCAGAAAGCCCTCTCCAGACTGGAGGCAGAGCGGCTGGAGCACCATGCCTTTCTCCTTCAGAAGCTGGGAATGGGGGGCATGTACATCGGAGGGGAGAAGTACCTGGAGACAGTGGACAACCACGTCTTGAAAGGCAGAAGTGGCTACATAGACAAACATTTACTGATCATTGGCGACCCAGGTGAGCATGTTACAGAATACCAGTCTCACAATTGATTAAACAAAATTATATGTATGTACACAACCGATGAATTTGTTTTTTGTGTAGGCCTGAGGAGAAAACAAAAAGGTTTATAGAGTGTAGATGGACGTAGACTAAGCCAGGCCCACTGAAGGCAACCCTCTCTAAAAACCAGTTTTAGAGGTAATATCTAGGTAGCTTCATCCATGGCAAAAACAAAGAAGAGAACTCAAGGAAACTGCCAACTAACAGCCAGCTGAATGAAGTCGTACTGCGCACAAACCCAGGTGTATATATGGTGTTCCACACATGCTACATTTTCAGTGAGTGAATACGTGTCACCATCAGATGTTCCTGCATGGGGGCCATACAGCCCAAAGCCGTTGTACTGATGATATATACATTCCTTATGGAGCCTGAGGGGGCTCACAGTCAACCGAGCACCATAGGAAAGCAAACATGTAAGCAAAATCTGATGCCACATACTGGTACAGAGTCCTGTTGAGGCAATACGATAATTGGGGGCAGTATTTCTGTCTGCATTCTGAACAGGGAGTGGAAAGACCTGCTTGCTGGGTAACTGGCTCATCAGACACCAGGAACGTTTCCCAGAGGATGTCGTCGCATATCACGTGGTTGGATGCTCCAGCAGCAGCACAAGTGAGCCTTCCCAAAAATCAACATAAAAAGAAGCCTGTTATAAATTATTGCCAGTGTTATGCAATTTTGAAAAGAGGAATATGATACCAATAAAAAGGGATCTGTTACTTTTGTTTTGTGTTTGTTTCTGATCTTCTTACAACTGGGAAGAGGGGATGAATTCTTCCTGAATTTCACTCAAGAACTTGCCAATCCACATATCAATCTCTTTGAAACTTGGCATGCATATAGAGACACCCATTCTGTGTTTATCTACAAAGTTTCAATTCATTGTGACAGAAGATTTGTTATGGTCATTCACAGTTTACACTTTCTAGAATAAGTAGCCATCTGTTTTGGAAAAATGGGTATTTCTTGAGAACAGTGTGTTCTATTTTCATATCAAAAATTGGTATGAAATGTTTGCAAGACATCAGCCCAAACGTTCCTGCAGGCTCATCATGTTTAAAACAAGCGCCGTGACGAGATCATACCAAATGACAGTGGGGAGGGGCAGATTCTCCCCCCCAGCTCTTTTAGGGTTAACCTAACACAGTATTGAATGTACTACTAGTGCATTCTAACGGTGTCTTACAATTGTAATAATTTGAGTCAGTAGTTGGAGTGTTTGTGTCTTTTTATTTTGCCTGAAAAAACCTCCACAAGGTTCATTAGGATTAAATTTCTTCGTTTGTGCTGAATGACATTTTCAACTTTCAAAGCTTCTTTTTGTTACAGGCGTGAAAAACTTACTACAGAGGTTATGCAATGATGTTGAAGACGCACTCTTTGATTTCGATGATGTCCCCATATCAGGGAGGGTGTATGCAGCTTTAAAAAAGGAAGAAATCCGCGACCTTCGGCAAACATTAAACGTCTTGGTTTCCAAGGCAACCAAGCGAAACATGAGGGTGGTGTTCGTCGTTGATGCACTTGACATGATAGAGAAAGCTGGAAAAACCATGAAGGTGAAGATGTAGATCTTCTTTTCCTTGGCATGTGGTCAACTCCAGAGCCATAATGTCTCTTAAAACAGGAAAGCCTTTTCCTCAGGGGATTTCTCTGCAAAGTACTCGATACTCCTCTGCCCAACTGTTCTGTGTTTTCTTTTTGTTATGTAGCCTAAGTAGATTAACACCTTGTAGTTGCATCAATCAGAGCATGCTTCCCTTTCAAAGAGTTTGTACTGATGCTTGTAAAAGTTTTGTTTAAATAAACCCTCAGAGTGGAGCTACATGTTTGTGCACATGTAGATGACTACCATTTTTGTTGGTATCAGTCTTATCAGTATCCATCAAAGCCTGGATCATTTCGATATTTTCAGACGCTTTACTGGCTGCCCAAGTTGCTGCCTGATGCTGCTCACCTCATCCTGTCCACTGTCTCTTCGGACACTGCCAACATCCAGGAGCTGGTCGAGCAGAGAGGGTTCAACCAGCTGGAGATGGTTCCGCTGAGTGAAGATCTTCAGTCAGAGATCACCAAGGCAATGTTGATTGTGAGAGGCAAGGAGCTGTCATCCAAGCAGCATGAGCGGGTCATCAGCTGCAAGCTGACAGAGAACCCACTCTATCTCATGATTCTGCTGAAGGTGAATCAGTGATTGCATCTGCTGTATCTCCTGCACAGTAGAGGATTTGGGGGGATTCAGGAAGGTTCCTTATAAGATTTCCTGAGGACGTCAGATGAACCTGCCTTTTGCTGTAACAGTCACAGACAGTCAAAAAGTCCTTCCACTTGAATTGCCACAGTACACACACAAATAGGGGTCCTTTGACTGATTTTGACTGACAGGACAATTTTTCGAGAATGCATCTTTGATATTTAGTCCTTATACTTGACATACTGATTATCAGTTTCAGTTTTAAAATGGAGGTAGCTACACAGTTCTTTACCTCAATGACACCTTTTATCATTCTCAGGAGCTGTGCAGTTTTGGCAGTTTCTTTGAGCTTGATGACTATATTGACTCTCTCCTTGCTGCCAAGAGGTAGGTGAATTCTTCAAAGCCTAATCCAGCCAATCATGATGAAAGTAACGCAGAACATTTATGATGGAGTGAATTCATTTTAAACGTTCGTGGTGCAGTGAAACACATTCAACAAGTACACTGCAACTGTGCTGGGAGAAGCGAGTATGGAAAAAATTGTGGTTTTGAGCCAACTTGCAGTTGAAAACCCTCTGTGAAGATTCTGTGCCATAACTGAAGCACTGACAAGTGTACAGACCTGCTGTTGGCCTTAAGGAAAACTGTAACAGTTAAAAGCTAATTCCAGAAATATGGTGCAAAACCAGACACATCTTGCCATAAATAAATGAAAAACTCATAGTTGACAAAGCAATTTGTAGGTCCCTTAAGCATGAAATTGGATTGCATGTCCAGTCAGTCAGACTTCCAGAAACAGGCTCAAAACCCACCTCTTCCTCCAAAATTCCTCATTCTACATCTTCCTTTATTCTGCTCCTAATGTTTGTCCGTTTCGTGAAGCGTTTTATGTTCAAAGAGCCGTATGTACGTACATACATAATGTAGCTGCATTTCAGCCCTCATAGAGGAAACTTCATGAAAATACAGAGAGTCTCTCTTTTTCCCTTCCCCTGTCCTCCCTGCTTAAAAATTGAGGGGGGGTATTTTCTTAGAAGCACATTGTTGGGGAGTGTGCCTAATGAAATAAAAGTTATACATCGGCATGCACCGCGATAAACCTGCATATACCGTATCTGGGGTAGCATTTGTAATAAATCTATACAGCATGTCGTGCATAGCCCCATTTTGCCTTTTTCCGTTTGTGTTCGCACAAATATGCCAGTCCATGCTTTATGTTAATGCAAACTCATCTTCTTCCCTGCATGCTTATCGTAGCGTCAAAGATCTGTTTGTTAAGTTTTTGAAACGGCTGGAGAAGGATTATAATGCTGCGGAGAAGCAAGACCTTGTGAAGGAGGTGTGCAATTTCACTTTGGACATGTTTTTTTTTTAAATACTTTTCAAAATGGCTTCATCTTTTCTTGATTCCTTTTCTGAAGAAAACAAACTTGTAAAAATTTAATGATATTAATTTGGCTTTGCATCTAGAAATGTTAACTTTATGCTTGATTTTGCCCTTAAACCAACATATATACTAACACTATATTATCAGTGTGATGCGAGAGTTGCAATAATAAAAATTTAGATCACACGGAGGATAGTGTGATAATTTGTATCTAATCATACAAATTCCATCAGTTAGTCAGCTCCAATCTTAAAGTCATGGCTGTGGCAAGGAATAACATGCCTATGACAGCTTCAGGCATATTCCGTACACCTGCCTAAGTGCAAGCCACAACCACAAAGCACTTGAAGATCTGCATGGAGGGTTGGTTTAAAGTCACAAAGTTTATGAAACCACCATAAACATTTATCTTCTTCATGATTCACATAGTTATTTTATAACATTTTCTTCGCAAAACCATACAACTCACAAAGAGATAGGAACACAGTTATGCTGGCACATACTCTGACAGTTCCAATGCATACATAGAAGCATTATCAAATGGCTTTGATAAAGTGTTGGGTTTTAGAAAAAAACAGTTCTGTTTCTGTAAGTTAAAGTTAATTTTAAACAAATGTATTTAAGACATAAAAAACTGTTTTGTTTTTGTTTGCTTGGGTTGAAAACCAATATGTTAACTGATTCATGTTTTCCTATCAGGTGATGTGTTGCCTTCTTGTTGCCAGGCGTGGCTTGTCGGAAGGAGAGATCAAGAGAATTTTGGGAGTGTCTGATCAAGTGTGGTCGACACTGTATTTTGCTATGAACGAATTTGTGATTGAGAGATCGGGTTTGTACGTGTGAGTATTTTTGTGTCAGTATTCAATACTAGCCAACAGTCAAATACCAGTGAGATTAGTCCTCCTGTTGATTTCAGGAAATCCCAGGAATTTTGGGGGGTTTGGTTTTTTGTTTTTTGTTTTTTTTGCATTTCATTTTTTTAATACTTATTTGCAGGTTAGCTTACAGTGAATTAGCTGAGGCAGTGAGACAGCATTTCTGCACTGATTGCGAGCAAGAAAAACGGTTTAGTAGGCTTGTGGCTGACCATTTCTTGGATGCATTTAAGGTACGAAATTCCCCAATTTTGTATTGCACAAGGGTAAATTTTTTACTCTCAGTAAGCAATCAAGGGCACCTTTTTTCCAAGGGTTATTCCAAATTCAGAGAGTTGAAGAACTTCACCAAATCAGTTGTCAAAAATCATCTTAAAAGGGATTTTTCGTTGGTTAAAGAAAAGAATCATCTCTACTCATTCATTTTCTTCCATTTTGAATAAACAGGCCTTGAGCCCACGATACCACATCCAGATACCTGACAGAATCTTGAACGAGTTGCCATGGTTACTGTACAAACTTGGCGCCAACGATCAGCTCCAGCAGTGCCTGCTGAATCTGGCCATGTTCAGAGCTCTCTTCAGGTGATGGTCCGTCTTTTTTTTCATATACCCTTTTGGCAATCCTTGTTCGGCTTAACAGTGAATATGTAGCAGCTTTTTTGAGTGTCCCTCTATCATGCAAGGGTATGTTGGAAGGTATGCCCTGTTTAAGTCCACACAGGATCAACCATAGTGAATACCTTCTCCTTTTTGGTTCCAAATATATAGTGTGCAATTACTGTTCAAGATAGAATAGGTAAATTCCTCCCCCACATTAACTACCCAAACTAGGTTGTTGGAGATGTCAGAGCCATCCTCAAAACCGACATAGATAGCCGCCACGGCTGACCAATAGTTATGAATCGTAGAGACTTGGAGTCCTGACTTGAGTAAGTGCAGCTGGAAATCGGCGACAGCATTCAGAGGAGCATCGGTTGGAGCTAAAACCTGCTCTTTGCACCAGCTAGCGAAATGCCGAATTCTGCTGTCGTAAATTTTGCGGGTGGATAGACGTCTTCCCTGTGCGGCCATGGTTGCAGCGTGGCAAGAAAGTCCCGCCGAGTGGAAGGATCATTCGACAATGTCCAACCACGGACCATTTACCCAGGGATGTGCAACTTAAGCTCAGAGATGGTTCAGTGCGTGTTACGGCCAGCAAAGCAGAAATTAAGTTGGATTATGTAACACTTTCTCTAATAATAAAACATATATTCCCGTCTACCACTTTCTTTTGTAATATTTTAAGTCAGGGTGCACCCTTTCTGAAAATATGCTGCTCAAGATATTTCATCTTATACATTCTGAGAAAAGTGTACCACAAAATTGGGGAATTTTGCCTCATTAAAACTTCGTTTCTCCTTGAAATTGATAAATGAAGATTTAGTCATCAAAAGGAATAGATTTAAGCACCACGTCCTCTTGGCATAACCATGGCTGCACTGTACATGCTGCAACGCGTGTCATGTGGTCGCAAGTTTTTTCGAGAAAGTCGAGAGTGCCTACGGGGGTAATAACAATCTGTAATATGCATGGAACCAAGGTAGCACATCTGTTTGCACTGGGGCCCCTTACGGCTGCA
This sequence comes from Acanthaster planci, assembly GCF_001949145.1. Next base: position 1,528,662 of record NW_019091365.1, read on the forward strand.
CATCCCTGGGTAAATGGTCCGTGGTCCAACAGGTTAAGTGTAGATCCCTTGGAGTTGGATGTAGGATGCCGGAGTTTGGCTGGTGAAGGATGTCTGGTCTGTCGGGAAGAACCAGCGGTCGACGAACCAGGAGCCTTGACAGTGTGGGGAACCAGGGCTGGCAAGGCCAGAACAGGGCAACTAGGAGTATCCGACAGTGTTCGTGCTCGATTTTGGAGAGTACCGTTGGGATCAGCGAGATGGGTGGAAAGGCATATCCTAGAATGCCCGACCAGTCGATCTGCAGGGAGTCCGTGGCCCAGGCTTGGGGGTGCGGAGATCTCGTGCAGAAAGTTGGAAGTTGGGTGTTGGTGGGAGAGGTGAAGAGATCGATGTGAGGCATCTCTGGTATCGTGAAGAGGATCTTGACGACCTCTGAATGGAGAGTCCACTGTCAGGAGTATTTTGCCGCGGGAGAGAGCGTTCGCTATCGCGTTGTCGGGGCCAGCAACATGGAATGCTTGCAGGTTTACTGCATGTTCCCTTGTCCACTGCAGGATCTCCCAGGTGAGGACGCACAACTTGGGGGATCGACTGCCGCCCTGGTGATTGATATACGCCACGGCGGTAGAATTGTCCGAGCGAACCAGGACATTCTTTTCTTTGACATACGGTAGAATGAGTTGCAGAGCATGGAATATCGCCTGAAGTCCCAAGATGCTGATATGATTCGCCTGGAAGGCAGGGGGCCAGGTTCCGAGATCTGGTGAGGAGGGAGGGAGGCCCCCAGCTGTGAGATGATGTGTCAGTTGTTATTACTACGGCCGGTTTTGGCTGCAGGAATGGTAGACCGGTATGTCGAACATCATCTGATACGGGAACCACATGGCTAATTGGATCCCGTTTGGATCGGTAACAGGAGAGCAGGTGAAGTTGAAGGGGTCTCATGAGAAGCCTGCACCATGGTATCAGGTCGACCATACTCACCATCAGCTCGAGGAGACGAAGCCACGTGAGGGCTGGAGGAGACTGGGTTGAGTGAAAAAGGGATACACACTGTCGGAGAATGGTGATGCGATCGGCCATCGGGGTGATAATACCCCTGTAGAGATAGAGTTCTGCTCCAAGGTAAGTCGGGGACTGAGATGGAGACAGTTTTGACTTTTCTCGATTGATGATGAAGCCCAGGTGAGAAGAAGGTCGTATGTTAGACGAGTCAGTGCTATTGCCTCCTCTAAGGTACGACTTACGATTAGCCAGTCGTCCAGGTACTGGAAGATCAGAACGTCCAGCTGGCGTAGATGGGCGGCGACAGTCTTTGCAACCTGGTTGAAGACCCTGGGGGTGTCAAAAGACAGAATGGTAGGGCCCGAAATTCGTAGACTTGACTCTTGTACATGAAGCTGAGAAACTTGCGATCGGTCTTGTGGATAGGAATGTGAAGATATGCGTCCTGGAGGTCGATTGTTGAAGCCCAGGACGGGATGGAGCGTATTACTGTCAGTATGGTTTCCATCCTGAATTTCTTGGGCCGGATGTACTTGTTGATTGGCTTTAGATTGATTATTGGTCGGTCCCCTTGGGGATAAGAAAGAAGATGGACAGAAAACTGTCTGTCACGCAGTCGGGATAGACGTAACTGACAGCATGTTTCTGGAGCAGGGAGTGAAGTTTGGCCTCCAGGGCCAGGTGTTTGTATCTCTTGCGTGGCACTGGGGTCGAACGTAACATTGCCTCGGACAGAGGGGTTCTTGTGAACTTGAGGGAGTAGCCATGAGCGATAGTTGCCAGGACCCATTCGTCCGAGGTGATCTCTCACCAGAACCCTGTGAACTTTTGTAGACGGCCACTAACGGGTTCGAGATCAGCAGTCGTGAAACGTGGAATGGCGCAGTCATCAGCGATGACCCGTGAAGAAATGGGGAGCATGCAACGAAGATCCTCGGCTCGACCGTGGCCGGCTGGGCTTGGTCAAAGCGCAGGTTGAGGCTCGACACTGGGTTGGTTGCGGGAGCGGAGGACGAAAAGAGTGTGTCCTGGGTGGCAGTGGCTTCGAATTCTGAAACTGACGCGGCTGAGTTTGCCGCAAAGCTGGAGTCATTGGTTCCCGGAAGAATAGCTTCTTGGTGGTGTTGATATGCTTGGCTTCAGCCTCGAGAGATTCCAAAAACTTGCCAGCGAAGAGATCTTTGCCAGAAAGTGGAAGATCTTGAAGTCTAGATTTTACGCCTTCATGAAAAATATGCATCACCTCTAAGGCATTGGCTCTGCAGGTGGGTAGAGGAAGCCAGGCAGGAAATCCAGGTGAACTGCTCGAAGGTGAGGGCCAGGCACTCATCAAGGCCCCGAAGCGCCAGGGCCACTAGCGAGTTCTCGTCGCAGGCACATGCAAGGTATTCCGAGAGGTGAAGGAGGAAGGCCGAACAGTGTAGATCGAGACGAGAAGCCTTGTCAAGTTTAACCAGGGCTGTCTCGAGGCGAGATTTGTCACCATCGTGGAAGATCGACTTCAGGGGAGGTTTGCCCAAGTCACCGGTGATTTTGTCCCTAGCTGCGTCAGGAATCTCCAGTACTGATAGGATGTTATCATGGTCCTCGGTCGGGAAGTGATAGTAAGCCAGGGCCTTAGGATGATAAGGGTGTCAGCGTGCTGCCTTGCTGATTGAATCGAAAATCTCGATGCATGAACGGTCAAGCGGGATCTCTGGGGAAGTTGGACCCAAGGATTCCAGTATGGTTGCGTGGCATTTGAAGGAGGCGTGACCGGTGTTCCTTTCAGGGGGAGAGGGAGCCAAAAGGCCGAGGACCTGGATCATATCACGTTGAAGGAGACAAAGCCAGCCCTCAGAGGGGGTGAGGTCGCTCACCGAGTCGGTGTCGTCTTCTCCTGACGATAGTGTCTGCTGCTCGGAGTTAGGTGCAGTCATGCCAGGGTCAGACCTGTGGGTGCTCTCGTACATGACAGAATGTTCCGGGAGGGAAATGCCAACTTGACTCAAGCTTCGATGAGTTCCGCGCTCCGAGTAGTCGTCAGTGACTGCAGAGTGGGTTGAGGCTCCAGGAGCCGTGAGCGACAAGTCCGGGTCCTGAGCGGCGAAAGCCGGTCCGGGTTTGTCACTCAGGCAGCAAACTAGGGAGGACAGAGATTCATTGATAGACTGGAACGCTACCATCCATGGTTCAGGGGAGCGTTCACCTTGTTTAGAATGACGTTTCTTCTTGGCCTTCGAGGCAACAGATGAAGGAGTAGAAGAACGCTTGCCCTCTGGTCTGGAATGTGGGGGTGAATCAGCAGCCGACACAGTGGGTAAGGTCGGAGGTTGATCCCCTGGGGGGCAGGCGGGAGCTTGGCTGGTATGGACACGGTCTCTTCTGCCCTCACTGTGATGAGCATACACAGATATGCAGAGGCCTAAACATCTTTCCAAGTGGGCGCCTTGACTGGAGCCGTTTAATGGAAAACGATATAAAAGGATCGTGCTCCAACAAGGGCTTGGAAATAAAGTTGAAAAGTTGTAAAATGTACAATCAAGGTAACGTGGATGACATGGAGCGGCAAAGAGAAAACTAATGGTAGAGGGGGCTAGACTAAATTACTGTGGTTAAGCAGCCCAAAGTGGAGCTAGGGCAGAACACTCCCCACCTGGCATCTGTAAGATGGCAAATCTAAAGAACATGCTAATAATAACAAACAGCATGAAATACAAAATGAGAATGTAACATGTTCAGTCTGAGTATTGGTAACTAGAGTCTCTAGCAAGAAGAAGAATGACTTCAGTCACAAGTCTCAGGAACAGTCTCTGTTCTCCATCATGGATGATCTTTACTTCGATCTTCCTGACTCTTTGGTCCTCACTAGGAAAGGTCTTGGTGATCAACCCCATTGGCCATTCATTCCTCTTGGCTTGGGGGTCTTTCATGAGGACGACATCTCCCTGTTGCAAGTTAAGTTTTTCAGTTTTCCACTTGCGGCGCTCTTGCAGATTCATGATGTACTCACGCTTCCACCTCTCCCAGAACATGTACACTCTGTACACATCGCCATTGACATCTAAAGAGATCCTTGTCATCAAAATTCACCAGGGGGGACTGGGGGCGTACCGACCTTCTGCGTGAGGAGTGTTACAGGGGTAAGAATGAATGGGAGCTTGGGATCTGTAGAAAATGGAGAGAGTGGTCTTGCGTTAATGATGGCAGTCACCTGTGCCATAAGTGTGGTCAGCACTTGAGTCATGAGTCAGCATGACGGGTCCCAGCTGAAGCGACATGGCGTCAAGAATGCGGCAAGCAGTACCAATCATTCTTTCTTAACTACCGGCCATGTGCGAGGTGTTGGGAGGGTTGAACTTTCGGTCGCACCTATTGTCTGCAAGCAGGTGCTCAATTTGCTCATCTGACATCCTGATGAACTGATACCGAGCTCTTTGCAGGCACCTGTGAAATTAGTCCCACAGTCGGACCTGAGCAGCTTTGAGGGTTCTCTCAAGGCAAAGAAGCGTCTGAGTGCATTCAAAAAGCTGGATGTGTCAATTGCCTTGATCACCTCGATATGTACACCTCGAGTGGCCATGCATGAAAAGATGACAGCCCAACGTTTGCTGTTTGATTGACCTCCTCTTGTTCTACGGGTTGTGATGTACCATGGGCCAAAGACATCTAGGCCTATATAGGTGAAAGGGGGGTAGGCACTCAGGGGATCTGGGGTAATTCTGCCATGATCTGCTCCTGTTGTTTACCTCGTAGTCTGCGACAGGTGACACAGTTATAGATCAAACTGCTGATAACTCGCTTGCCACCAAGGACCCAGAACCCTGCTGCTCTCGCGGCACCTTCAGTCAAGTGTCTGCCCTGATGCCAAACCTTTTCATGGAAGTGTCTGATGAGGAGTGTGCTGACGTGGCACTTCCCTGGGATTACAACTGGATGTACCTCGACATTGGAAACTTGGCTTTTCCCAGTCTACCTCCAACTCGCAGTAGATCATCCTTGTCAATAAAGGGATGGAGCTTAATGAGCGGGCTGGATTTGGAAATTGGTTGACTGCTCTTGAGACTTCTGATCTCATCTGGATAGACCTCGTGCTGAACTGAATGGAGAATCGTCACTTTTGCCCGATGTAGCTGTTCTGGCTTTTGGTGTTGCTGACATCCATGCCATCTACGATATGAGCTGCCAATGTCCGTCCGGGAAAAGGAGTCTGCAATGTGGGAAAGCTTGGAGATGGCATTCTGAAGACCCTTCCAAGTGGAGAAACGTTTGAAGCGTTCACTTCCCAGGCCTGCTTCGGACACAGCAGTAGCACAGCTTTGCATAGTTTTCTAGGGTCTAACTTCTTTATCGTGTTCTGGAGCAATCAAGTCAAAGCACTCTTCACTTTGCTGACCGTACCTAGCATCGTAGAATAATTTGGGTCCGGCGAGCCATGATGAAGATGACAGTTGAGCTGCTGGTAATGCTCTGGTAGCGTAGTCAGCAGGGTTATGTTCAGTGGGCACATAGTGCCACTGACTAGCTTGGGATGAACGTCTGATTTGCTGCACCCGATTATGGACGTACACATAGAATCTTCTGGTCTCATTGTGAACATAACCGAGCACAACTTTGCTGTGGGTGAAGAATTTGACCTCGTCAAAGATATGCGTCCAATTCTCCCTGGATTGCTTCTGCAACTTCTACTGCCAAGACAGCTGCCCCAAGTTCTAGGCGCGGAATCGTGGACTCTGGTATTGGGGCCAAATTAGCTTTGCAGCAGACAAGTCCTACTTGGCAATGTCCATCAGCATCAGTGGTCCTTAAGTACGAGACAACACCAATCGCTTTGGTAGATGCATCACAGAAGACACACAACTCCAGCTTCTGGGTTTGAGAGAGTGGAAGGATAGTACACATCCTTGGGATCTTAAACTGCTGGAGGTCCCTGAGGGCGTCCTTCCATTTCATCCATTCCCCATACTTCTCTTCGGGGAGAGGCGTGTCCCAGTCATGAGAGTCAAGGTTGAGTTTTCTGAGAATGGAATGGCCCTGGATGCTCACCAGTGCAGCAAATCCAAGGAGGTCGAAGAGGCTGTTGATGGTTGACAACACCCAACGTCTAGTGAAGGGCTTGTCACTGACTGCCACTTGGAATGTGAAAGCATCCGCAGACAAGTCCCACTGGAGGCCTAAGCTTCTCTGCACTGGAGGGGGGCCCTGGTCAAGGTTCTGGAGTTCTTTGGTGAGGTCATCACTGGGCAAGGCTTTCATGACATCTGAACTGTTTGATGCGATTTTGTGGAGACGGAGATTTGAATGGGCTAACATGGTTTGTGTCCTCTTCAGGACTTCAACAGCCTCATCAACACTGGGGAACGATTTCAGTCCATCATCCACATAGAAATGACAATCGAAACACAGTCTTGCATCACTTCCGTACTCATCTCCCTCAGCAGCAGTTCTCTCGAGTCCATAGATTGCTACAGCAGGTGATGGACAGTTGCCAAATACATTGACTCTCTTGCAAAACTCAAGGACTTCTCCATCCAAGTCAAGGTCTTTAAACCAAAGGAGTCATTAGTCACGTAGGGTGTCCTTGACAAGAAAGCTATGGAACATCATCTGAATATCAGCAATGACCACAACTGGTTCAGCGCTGAACCAAATGAGGACACCTAGGAGAGTATTGTTGGGATCTTGAGCAGTACGTCATTTAGGGAAACTTTGTCGTGTTGAGAACTGGAGTCGAACACAATCCTGATTTGCCCTGGCTTTTTTGGATGGTAAATGCCGAAGCTTGGGAGATACTAGCATTCTTGGTCCGGCTGGAGTGGAGGAGCTCATTCAACATGATCATTGCTAAAAATCTTCTTCATGAAATCTATGTAGTGGTCTCTCATCTCAGGTTTCTTGAGCAGTGTACGACGAAGAGACATGAGTCGGTTAAGGCGACTTGTCTGTTGTTTGGAAGACACTGTCGGTGGGGCCGGAATGGAAGTGGGGCTACCCAACTGTTGGCTTCATCCTTGAAAAACGCCTTATTCATGATGGACAGGAAAAGCTCATCTTCAACTGATGCTGCCATTTTATAGTCATCGGGAGATTCTCTGAAGATGTCAAATCTGTGCTAGCCAGCTACCTCTCAGAAACATGCTTCAAGGTCTCAGCAGTCAATGTTTCTCTGACATGAATCTTGTTTCGACATGGTGTCAGGCAGGTAGGGCGGCCATTGTCCAGTATGCTAGTCTTGTAGGCATGGACTTCGGGCTCGTGTGCTCCTCCAAGACACACATCTCCAATTACTACCCAGCCCATGTCTAAGCATTGGGCGAACGGTGCATTCGGTGGTTCATTGCACTGGCTGCGAACCTTGTGTGCTTGAATGACATCTCTGCCTAGCATCAAGAGAATTTCAGCTGAAGGATCTAGAGGCGAGATCTCATGGGCAGGTGAGGGTGATGGCTTGCAGCTTCAGGTGTTGGGAGTTTGTCCCGGTTGTTAGGGATGGCATCACACTCAATGAGCGGTGGCAATGGGATGTTGACTTCACCATGTAGTGACTGTAGGGTTAAGCCACAGGCTCTCCTTCCATAAGTATTTGTTGTCCCAGAGCATGTGCGGAGCAAGTACAGGGATGAGTTCCCATTTATGTCGAACATGTCAAAGAAAGAGGATCTTGCAAGGGAGTGGTTGCTCTGGTCATCAAGCATCACATACACTTTCTTCATTTTGTTAGGCTGCGCCTCTGGATACACACTGGCTAGGCATATCTTAGCACATGATTTCCCTCACACACCTTCCCCACAGACCGCAGTACAACTGGAGGTGGTTAGGGGAGGTTCTGGTTGAGCTTTCTCCCCTCTGTGGTTCTCTGCACTGTGCCCGAGATCCTTTTGTGCCCATGGGGGTGGGCCATCGTGAAGGGCTGACACATAACGGTTGCTGTCACATAACGGTTGCTGTCACACTCTGTGCAATGAACAGCAGCCTTACACTCTTTGGCCTGATGAGCAGTAGACGCACAGCAGCGAAAACAGATGGCATGTTCTTTCAGGTAGGACTTTCTTTCCTCTAGAGGCTTTCCTCTGAACCCACGACACTTTCTGAGTGAGTGAAGTTTCTTGTGGATAGGGCACTGCCTTTCAGGTTCTGTTGAAGAAGGAAAAGGGGGAAGGGAATGCTATGTTGTTCCTTATACAATGAGCCCTTTGTCACCCACTTCTCTTGAAGGAAGTGAAGTTTCTGCACGATCAGATTTGTCCCCCTGCCAGTGTCCAGGAAGCTGAGCCCAGGCAATTTTACCTTCAAGTTTTGCTGCCATGACTTCGGGAAGAAGATCTGCCAGCTCCTGTAGGTTTGTGTACTCTTTGTTTCCTATCTTAGGACAGTTCTCCAAACGTGAGAAGAGAGATGCTTCGATGGCCTCTGGAGACCCGTACTTCTTGTCGAGCTGTTGCCAGACTAAGTTCAAGCCAGCCAATGGGTTGTTAATGCGTACAGCTCTGATCCTAGCGGCATGCCATAGGGACTTCCTGCCAAGCCATCTAGTGAGTAGGTCCAGCTCCTCACTAGGTGTCAGGTTCGAGCCTTGTGTCACATTGTGAAAACTGGCTTTCCATGCCCGGTAATTCTCTTTCCGGTTGTCAAAAACCTTGAATCCAGCTGTGAGCAGATCTAGGCGAGTGAGGTGGGCCGTGAGGTCTGAAATATCTGAACGACTGGGTAGAGGTGCATTAGACTGGCCCCTGTTGTCAGCATGACAATGTTGAACCACATCTGACAGGTAGGAGGCGCGTGGAAAAGTCATTGCAGCAGTTGCTTGAGGGGCTTGGGGGTAGAAGTTCAGAAAATTCTGTGGAGGATGAGGCAGAGGAGCTTGAGGCTCGATGGTATAGTTTTCTGGATGTGACTGTCCAGTTACAACGTGGTGGTTCTTGGAGTTGGGTTGCTCAACAGGGTGTTCTTGATGACGCTCAAAATGTGAATCAGTGTACTCTTCTGTGCGTCGTGCAGGTTCGTCCAAAAGTGCAAGGGAGATGCTGACAACACTTACTCTATCCTTGATGGCTTCAGCCTCAGCAGCTGCCTCTAGCGTCTTAGCAGCAACTAATGCAGACTCCGCTTCACCTTCTTCTTGCAAGGCAGTCAACATGGCGTCCAGACGTGCACGCTCCACTTTCATCGCATTCTGATGTTTGGTGTAGTCAGCTCTCATACGGCCTCTGCTTTAGCACATGCCTCTGCTGCAGCCAAGCTGATGTGAGACCTAGTAGATCGTTGCGAAGATTGGGATGACGCTCCACATTCTGAATGCACCTCCAGGTTCTGCAAGTCCCCGGATCCTTGGGCAGACATGGTTGTTAAGTAAAGCATCAGTCATTGAGTGAAGCTCTTGAAGTGTGGATCCTTTTACTCTTCTGCCCTCACTGTGATGCGCATACACAGATATGCAGAGGTCTAAACATCTTTCCAAATGGGCGCCTTGACTGGAGCCGTTTAATGGAAAACGATGTAAAAAGATTGTGCTCCAACAAGGGCCTGAAAATAAAGGTGGAAAGTTGTAAAATATACAATCAAGGAAACGTGGATGAGATGGAGCAGCAAAGAGAAAACTAATGGTAGAGGGCGCTAGACTAAATTACTGTGGTTGAGCAGCCCGAGAGTGGAGCTGGGGCAGAACACGGTCTTCCTAGGGCAAGGGGCCAGCCAAGGAAGGTCCCGGTGTGGTGGTCTCAGCTGTCTCCTGGTCTCAGCAGTCCCCATTACCAAATACAGTAAAATCAGTCGGCTCCTGTGCACGACTGCACAGCAGGAGGCACATTCCGTTAGGTACCCCCTCACTCACAGCTAAGGCCTATTTCCCCGTCAGAGCCACATATACGGGTGAAGCACCCATGCGGCTAGGCCTTGTCCCCATCCTACCGCTTATCAAGAATCACCCACTCAAGCGGTTAGGCCATAATCCACTACGGCTGCTTAACAAAGGGAACGCCTGCTCAAGTGGGTTACAGGGAAGAACCACTAAAAATTATAATCCGCCCTCTCATGCAGCTAGGATTGTGTGGGCCACTATCAATGTGTGAATGCGTCCACTCAAGCAACCCAGCCTATGGGGAGTGTCGCGTTGACCGTTCCTCCTAACACAGATGGTAAACACCTGCAGAACGCGCACAAAAACAAAAAGAAAGAAAAGGGCACCAAAAAACAGAAAATGACACTCTTGCCAACAAGAATGGAATCACACAAGGTAAAGGTTTATTCAGAAATGATGGATGGATGATTAAAGTCAACACACAACCGTGTAGCAAAAATGGAACTCAAAAAACTCGAAGATGTCTGAAAGACACGTCCGTTGCGATACGGTGCTGAGAAAAGAAGGACAAACACGGCGCGACCGTAGTGCATAGTGGGAGATTATAGGGCATCTTGGATGATAAAGTCTTTTCAGCGAATAGCCATTCGCCCATGGGAAATTTACAAACGTACTGACTGTTTGGATAGGTAGAGCGCCGTAGACTTTAGATTTTAATTGATTACTCATCTGAGTTAAAAGTCTAACAGTTTATTTTCCAATTTCTTCAGCTGACTGAGAGATTTATGCCTTCTTTCTGAACTGTTGTATGCTTACCTCATGGTTCAAGCCAGATGATTTGATGTTGATATGCAATTTTACTGGGGTAGAATTTCCATTTAAAATCTTCTGCAAATGGATTTTAACAATCCATCCAACCTTGGACTACTTTGCATGTGGTTTTTTCCCTTTGTCACCAAGAAATGCCGATTGTGTTTATTGCAGAGACCAGCACAAGTATGACTTGGTAGATTACTGGAACAGCACAGGTGCATCGGGGCTCGAGATCCAGCAGATGTACATGAAAGCCCTTGATGAACAGGTAGCACTGCTGTATACAGATAGTACCAAGGAAACCGGTAACCCACCTGAGCCTTCCCCTGGCAAACAGGTTTGATTTCCATCTGGTTTCAATTTCACAACTGGGTTTTGAAAGGATTTATTTTTACTGAAGTTTTCTGATCCTCCAGCTTTTTTTGTTATCATGTTTGAAAGATGGCATATTTTTATACCATCTGCATGCAGCAGATGAACAAAGGAGGCATTTTTGGAAGGGGGATTTAGAAAAAACCCAATCATTAAAACTTTTGAATTTTTTGTATACTTTTTACTGAAAACCAGATTGAAAGGATGGGAACATATGGGGTCCAGGAGGGACAAAACGTGATTTTGGTGGCTAACATTAGCAATGAATGCACTATTGTGACCAGCAGCTTTCCTTGTTCTTTTGTGACTTGAAGTAGCTGGTCTCTTTGGTGGGCAACATCAGTGATTTCCTGGAGGAGTCAGGGTATCGGACCATCCTAGAGCCACTGCTGCAACGGGCCATTAGGATGCTTGTGAGTTTGAGGGTTCTTTCCAAAATTGATAGTTCACAAATTCTGCAAAATTTGCGTACTGCAGAGTACGCTGGTTAAATTTAAGACCTAGTTACAGGTCAGGATCCAAGCCTAATCTAGATGGCTTAGCAACGCATCTATGTTATGCTTGTTTTGCATACCATCTGTGGAGTTCACAAGATACATAGAGAACGCATTCAAGAACTGTGCATGTGGAAACCTGCTCTTCAGCAGCACTTTTTACTGCTGTTATAAAGCAACCAAAACACTTGCAGATCTCCTCAACGTTATTCTATATATTTCCGTTGGTAAAAGTTCAATTTTTCTGTGAGAATTTGACAACTGTCAACCTGTCAACAGTTGGCGGCAAGTTCCTAATTAATAATTAAAAACTGCAGGCAAGCTTTAATATTTTTTTATTGTTGGAAATTTATCCATGTGATAGTTCTGACCATACAGAACCTTTTTTCCTATTTTATTTTGTATGTGTTTGTTTACTGAACATAATATCTATTGGGATGGAGTTTACCATCATGGAGTACGTTAGCCTGTTAAGCAAATTATTACAGTGTATTTCTTAAAGTTGAAAATGTTACTGAACATACATCTGTATAATTTTTATGTATAATTTGGATGAGGAACTGTTAAGTGTTGTCGGGTTTTTATTCCTTGAGAAGACGTTAAGAATTTAAAAGAAGTGTGTAGAAAATGCAGTGTTGCTGCGAGAGTGACATTTTCAGTATGAACTTCGTACATCAGTTTTGTTCCTGCCATAATTTCAGCCTTTACAAGATGATATACTGAGCGCCAGCCCTGACGATATCTCAAAGTATTTGTTTTGCCATAACCATCTGGCTCGCTTCTACGCTGACGTTGATAGATTTGAGGATGCCCTGGCTATTCATGAAAGACTGCTTGCTCTCAAAGAAAAGTAAGTCAAACAGTTATCAGTTCCATGCAGTAGCAACATTACAGTTGAAACACAAACATAAGAATATCTGTATGGAAAATGATTTCAACCCATGCAGGTATTCGCTAGGCAGCCTGCTAATCACTACATATCACAACTCAGCTGAAAACACAACACAAAAGTTATGCCATGTTCTGGATAAGCACCAACCGGTGACATTATGTGCAGTGACACAGAATACGTAACATTTGTGCTAATTGCCAAATCCAGCTATATGATCCACCCTGAGTTGAAGTGCACCCTCACAAGCGAAGACCATATCACATTTCAACATAAATTGGCTATGTACTCTGCACAGCCCGCACCAAACATACATAAACCTGCGCATAAACACACTTAGTTCCCACCAAAAGACTGTGGTTTCCTTGGAAAAACATGCCCTCTCTTCCCACTCAGAGTAGGGCTTTGCATTTAGCTGCTTTCACCAAACTAAGGAACTAGACTAAAAAAACAAATGGCAGTCAAATTTGCTGAAAGAATTCATTGTGCTGCTTTTGTATCTTATTTTCATTGAAGACCGGAGAGTGGTGTCAGCTCCTCAGAGAAAGCAGTTACTGTAAACAACATGGGCTTTGTACACCTCAAACTTGGTAACAATGACAAAGTAGGTAGACAACTATGAAGGTAAAAGGTTGTAGAGTCTTGAAAGTGAAGGGATTTATGAATTAGGCTGGAAGAAAATCGTCTATCGAAAAGTTTAGACTTGTGGGAAAGACTTGACTTGACAAATCACATGGTGGTGGATCTGTCAGTATGAAGTGTTTGGTATGAGCATAAAGTAGAATCTATCGCTTTTTGTTGTGAACCCCTTAACTCCAAAAAAGGTCACAATGTTTCTAATGGTCTTGAGCACGAAAGGAGTAAGCTATTTGTAACAGTTAAGCAATTAGTTCTTGTCCAAATCACACAACCTTCGAAAGAGAGAGTTTGCCATATACATGTATGTCTCTGCGAAGTCAGCATTGAATGATGTCAAAGTTGTCTCTCCAATGTGTTGCATTGTTATATGTTCGACATCCACCAGGATTAATCAGGATTAGAGGAAGAGCCCAGGAATTTTTACCACACAGGGCTTGAGAACCGTGGTACTCAAGTTAATGCAAAGAAAGTATCATTTAGCATAACATTGGTAGATTTCAGAAGACTCAGGAACATTCCTCTCAAATATGCCTTGAGAGAATTGTTTCATGAACGAAAATGACATGTTGCTGCCAAAGAGGATGTGTGAGATTTTCTTCACATCGCAGTGGTGAGAAAAACTCACTGGAGTTCCCTGATAACGTATTGTGATTCGTTCAGGCATTGGACTTCTTCCAGCAAGCTTTGACCTTGCACAAGGAATGCCTTAATGGTGATGACATTCACGAGGTCATAGCCACTGCTACCAACAACGTTGGCTCTGTTTTAGCAGTAATGGGCCATTATGATGAAGCTGCAGAAGTTCTCCAAAGATCACTTGAAGTAAGTCAAATAAATACCATCGTAATAGTGACAGTGACGTTTAATAGTATCTTGGATTGGCATTGCCAAAATACTGGGGAAAAAAAGCAGTGATGATATTGACTGCAAGCAACAATGACCGGAGGGTCAGTGAAAGCAGGAAAAAAACGAATAGTGAATGACATCTGTGACAGTTACTTCAGACCTCTGATGGTAACAGTGTCAACATTGATGGCATTGCCACAAGCAACGGTGGTGATAACTATTAAGATGTCCTCAAGTAGCAAATGCCATTCCAGACAATACTCATGCGAGATGAAAATGTAATGTCTATCTCAAGTGCACACATCCTTGATGATGACTTTGCCAACCCACGACTCCTTAACCACTAGACTTCAGCACTTAGTGCGGATACTTTAAAGTAATGTCCAGGACGGGCTAAGGGGATAGGTATGTTCCTGTCTCCTACTTTCCGGTTTTATGAAAGCATGCACCATCCACTTCAAACTCTGCACTGGTCCTCATCCTCAGATCTATGAGGAACTCTACTTTGATAGTCTCCCTCCGGATGTCGGTGGAACCCTGCTTAACTTGGCCAAGTGTCACGTCCGAAATCCAAACAAAACACCTGAGGAAGTGCAGGCGACATATCAGAGGTATGTGCAGTTGATCCCTTGACTCATTTGGAGACCATTTTGGGGATAAGAATGTATCTCTGTGTTAGTTTTAGTGACCAAACAGCTTTTAGTGGGAAAAAAGATGTTAAATGTACCTCAACAGACTTTCTAGCCTCATATGGATTTGTCAGCATGACAATTGTTTAGCCTAGGATTTGATGACACTGTGAAGATGGTCCAAAGTACCTTCACAAACTCGGATCTGGGTTTTATGGCCTATAGTCAAAAGATACATCCAGTGGACAAATGCAAACCTCCAGTGAGTAGGATAAAGATATGGACTGGTTTCCTCCGAAATAAGGGACTGTCCAAACTCAGTCCTTACCTTACTATGATCCCACATGCCTAATCTGTTGGATTTGGTTGATCCCATGCTTGAACTAATTAGACTACTTGATACTGACATCTGCTGAATGCAGATAAATGAGGTTGGGTTAAAGTTTATTAAGACCATGATTACTTTAGATATTCTTTGGAATCTTCCAAGCATTTCATTCTAAGTTGGCTATTGGATCGTGTAGGTTCAGTACACTGCATCAGCCGGCTTGAAAGCTCCTTTGTTCTGGTTTCAACTATCCAGAGCCATAGAGATTCGAGCCAATGCCTATGGTCGCAACCATCCGGAGGTAGCTCAGGTGTTGACAACGTACGGCTCATACATGCTGCGTCTTAAGCAGGTCGATGAAGCACTAGATATGTACTTAGAAGCCCTGGACATTTACACAGTAAGAGAATCGATTGTTAACCATAAAATAGTCAAAGAATCTCAAGTTGACTTTACATTGTTGGATGAAGTGCAGTTTAGAATGTACACGTTTTTAGGATGTAAAATTCAGCGTTTGATAAATAAAACAATTTTTTGAAGATATTTCTGCAGTTCTCTATTTTATTGAATTATTTGCATAGCAATATCTAACTGAATCTAGTTTTGTAAATATCTCCTTGCTTTGTAATACATTTAATTAATGGAAAAAATATGTGCTTGGCCAGACTTAAACGTGCGTTTAAGACCGATTCAGGAGAATGGACGCGACTAATGCCCAAGCTGCAGGTGAGGGTATTATCAGTGTCCAGTCTCCTGAGCCAAGCACATATTTATTCCCATTCATGCTTTTTCAGTCAGAGAGTCAAAAGAAGTCAATATATAATAGATTTCCCTACGATTTTGTTCTAGAATTTTACTTTCATTTTCCCAAACACCCTGTCCATTTTATGGAATATTCCTTGTGCAAATTGTCCAATTTGCACGGGCATGGTGAGCCGCGTACACACAGACTCTTGACCAGTCAAAATTGATTAAACTGTCTTGTATTCAGGTGCCAGTATGTGATTTACACGGCAGGCATTATCAGTTCTCAGCAGGCATTATCAAATGTTAATGCACGGTCAAGGTGCACGTTGTTGAATACGGAGGCTGTCTGAGGTATTTATGAATTTGAATTGTAAGTAATGCTGTTGCAGTCAATATACATATTGTTCTCTATTGTTGGGGGACGTTTATCCTCATAGTGTTCTTGGGTGCCACAATGACTTAAATGGCGGATGAACCTTTGGTCAACTGCATCAGGGATGGATGTGAGGCTCCAGCGGCTGTCAGTAGTTTCTGAGGCAGCATTGGCCCAATTAATATTTATATCTGTATGGTCAGAATATGGCCATTGCTCCCCACAGTGTGGCATAGGAGTCGTCTTGTAAAGTACTTTGTGGGCCACTCCACCAGCCTACATCAAACAGAAAGGTGAAGATACAGGCCAAACCGCAAGTAGAAATGATGGCTTTTGCCCGATGTCCTGTAGAGAGGTCTGAGTAAGAGGGGAGGTGAGTGTTTGAGGGTGGCAACATGTAATGTCAGCATGTCAAGGAGGTTTCGGAAGGTGGTGGACACATTGGTGACGAAGAGAGTGTACTTGTACTATGTGCAGGAGTCAAGGTGGAAGGGTGTGACGTACAAGTTCTTCTGAAAGGGCCGCGATAATGAAAGCAGAGGTGTTCGGTTGTTGCTGGCAGAGTGTTGAGCTGACCAGGTGATTGCAGTTCAGCGTGTCCGTGAATGGATCCTTCTGGTGAAGTTACTGATTGGAAGGAGAGTGTTAATGTTATCTGGGCATACGCCCCACAGGTGGGGGGTCTCAGGAAGAGAGGGTTCCTTAGATAGTCAGGGCAGTCTCCAGCAGTCTCCAGGCTGTCTCCAGGCTGCCAAAGAGTGAGGCTGTAATCGTGGGTGGTGATCTCATCGGCCATGTGGGTGCAGTTGCAGATGGCTATGAGGGCATGCGTGGTGGTATGCGCTATGGTGAGAGGAATACTGATCGTGTGCAGATCCTCGAGTTGGGTGACGTAGTTGAGTTAGTGATATGCAACACTTTCTTCAGGAAGGCGGCTAACCAGCTGGTGACATACAGTTCAGGAAGATGCAATAGTGCTATAGACTTACTGATGCTTAGGAAGGGGAAACCGTACATTGGTGAAGAACGTCAAAGTCATAGCTAATTAGTAGTGAAGAGTGTGTTTAAAAACACCGTCTCATCATTGGTGACCTGGCTCTGGTTCTGGTTGGTGCTAGGAAAACGAGAAAAAAGCACATGCCGAGAATGCGGGTGTAGCGGTTAGCCAAGGAAGATGCGAGTGAGAGATTTAGATTGAGGGTGGAGGAGTTGGCAGAGCAGACTGTGATGGAAGAAAGTGTGGATGGCAGGTGGTCTGGGCCAAGGAACATCTGGTTGCGGGCTGCCAAAGAGGTTTGTGGGTGGATGGAGGGCGAGCCTAGGCACAAGGAGGCTTGGTGGTGAACCGGAGAGGTCAGTGCAGTGGATGAGAAGAGGCGCTGCTTTAATGTGTGAAAGTCTTCAAGTGAGAAGTTAGACAGGTTGGCCTACCTTGAGGCAAAGCAGATGTCACGAAGATGATTCACATATGGTTCAATTCCATTCGACGTTCGAAAATTAACGACTTCGACCGTGCACGGCGGTTACTTGACAAGACCCTCATGAACCATATGGAATTGTCCTTAGCAAGTCGGCAATCCTACGTTAAAGCCTTCTCGTTTTGAAGACTCCATTTGCACAAACTTAAGACATGATCACATTGAAACTCTTTGCATGTGTTCTAGAAGTTTTGAACCAAATAAAACACTACAGAATCATGAAAACAAATGCTACATAAATATGAAATTTTGCCTCAAAGTGGTTGCTAAGTAATAAAATATGTCCCTTTTCAATTGATCTCTTGGTCTTTTTCTCCACTAAATTTCTCAATTTTAGAAGTTTTCCCACAACAATGAGACATTGCAGGTGACAGGCCAGAATCTCAACTACATAGTACATTCAGTTTTATCTAGGTAGATTTTTTGTTCGACTTTCATGAGTTATTTTAGACACTTCCGTTCAGTGCGATCTATGTATTTTACATGCACAAAACTGATCCAGCTACATACCGTGCACCGTACACTGCATCGAACGGCCTGTTACACCAGTACCAACGTATGTAAATTATGCGTCAGAGCCAGCGTACTTGTGGTTCATGCATGTATATATGTAAAACTGGGGATATATACCATGAATTTCAACATTTCCGGAAAGGTTATAATGACAGACCTCGGTTTCAATAATGAACATTTATGTTCACTTGCTGTACGTTTGTGTTTGTCTTTCCTTCCCAAGTCACTGAATTCATACGCTTGCAAGGCCATAAGATCATGTGGGTAAATGGAATCGGTGCTGAGTTAGATGGATATGCATCTAACGCGTCTGGTCGGAAAAGAAAACTATCAGCAAATCTAAAACCGTCACACTTTTTCTACCTCTGCCCACTTTTGAAAATTTCAGGAAAACTTGGAATTCTTTGTTTCAAGCTTTCAAAACTGTACCAAATGTAAACAAACCACTGCTTACAAAGACAGCCTTACATAAAAATCTCTAGTTTTAACCACTCTGGTACTATTTCTCAATTCTATTTTCCCAAAAGATGTCAGGAAAAGGCCTTACCTTACCATGAAAATATTTTGGGGCAGGCATTTTTATTTCCAAAAAGAAAAATAAAACATAAATTTTATGAAATGAAGCAGCTGCTTGCTAGGCACGAATTCTCATGGCCCTCATTATGTATGTAAATGGCCCTAAAATGGCACATGTGCAGTTAATAATTTCCCTCTGAAACATACATGGGGTGTAGATGGCACAAAATGCCAAAAGAAGGGAGTTTGCCGCAGAGTTATGGAGTGGCGAGGGTAGGGGGCAATTTCTCAAGGTTGTCAAGAGAGTGTCAGGATGTGACCGGTGTGAGCTGTGTCAAGGATGAAGATGGTAACATCCTGATAGTGAAGGTGCGCAGGAGGTACAGAGGAGATAAATGGAGTTGCTGCTCAATGTGGAGAACGAGTGGGACAGGGAGATGGCGAGTAAAGTGGTGGAAGGCCTGCATGGCCTTATTGAGGAGTGGGAGGTGATTGAGGCACTGAAACACTTAGTCCGGGAAAGCTGCTGGTCCATCTGAAGTAGTTAGGGGGAGTTAGGGGAATAGTGGGATGATAAAGAACTCAGCTGATGTTGGTATCAGTGGAAGACAGCCTTGTGCAATTCCATTCTGGAGCAAGGTTGTATTCCTACAAAGTGGCAGAGCAGCACCTTACTCCCCCGTTCAAGGGCGAGGGTGATCTGTTGCAGTGCAGTTCTTTCAGGGACATCAAGCCCTTGGAGCAGGCAATAAAGGTGTTGGAGAGGATATTTTCAGAATTATATATTTTTTTTTCACCACCTACGTCTGAGAAAAGTAGGTGGCGATTGATGAGATGCAGCTCGGATTTATGCCAGGCAGAGGAACCACCAATGCCATTTTCATTGTTCAACAGGTAGCGGCAGGAAACATTTCAGGCCAAGAAGGAAAAGCTCTAACGTGGGTTTGTGAGCCTTGAGAAGGATTTTGATCAGGTGCCAAGGGAAGTTGTGAGATGGGCCTTGAGGAAGTGGGGTGTTGAGGAATGGCTGGTGAGGGCAGTGATGATGCTGTACACAGGAGCAAGCACGGCAGTGAGGACACTTGCAGGGGATAGTAGGAGTTTTGAGGTGAAGGTTGGTGTACACCAGGGTTCAGTACCGAGTCTTTTGCTGTTTGCAATTGTGATAGATGTGGTGTCGAATGAGATGCGAGGCGGGCTGCCCTGAGAATTGGTGTAAATACTGATGACTTGGTTCTTATAGCAGAGATAAGAGAGCAGTTACAGGTAGTAAAGATGTCCGTGTGGAAAGCGTGTCTGTCTTCCAAACGTCTAAAGGTCAATGCTGGGAAGACCAAGGTGATGGGTAGTGAAGTCAATGGTGAGCAGGAGATGAGCTCTGGTGCATGGCCGTGTGGTGTGTGTGGAAAAGGTGTAGCTGCCAACTCTATCCAGTGTACAGCATGCCACAGGTGGGTTCACAAGCATTGCAGTGGTGTGAAGAGTTGTCTCTGGGCCGCTTGCACCACATTCACTTGTAGGAGATGTCAGGGCGGTGGCCAACAAGTGGAGGGGAGGGAAGCAGGTCTGGTGGTCTGCCGTGACAAGTACAATGTGGTGGAGTCGTTTTGCTACCCAGGTGATATGCTAAATGCAGAAGGGGGTGGAGATGCTGCAGTGGAGTGGATGGAAGTTCGGGGAGCTGACCCTGTTTCTAACATCCAGGGCACTGTCCCTGAAGATGAAGGGTCAGGTATACTCCACCTGTGTCCGGCCCTGTATGCTGCATGGCTGCAAGACTTGGCCTGCAAGGGTGGGGCATGTCCAGCAGCTGGAACGAGCAAAAATGAAAATGATCAGGTGGATGTATGGGGTATCTTTGGCTGACAAGCTGTCAAATGAGGAGTTGTGGAGAGTGGCTGCGGAGGGGATCAGCACTGTGCTGATGAGGAGGGTTAGGCTGAGGCTAGTTTGGTCATATAGAGAGGATGGACCATTCCAACTAGGTCAAGGGGTGTACCAAAGTAGTTGTGGGTGGGACAACACCCGCTGGCCAACCTTGTAAGACGTAGCAGAGCTCCGTATCACATGCAACTTTGTGGTGTCAATGTAAGGGATGCAGTAGACAGTGCCAAGTGGAGGAGAACCATAGCAAGAAAGCAGGCCAACCCAGAACCGACTGGATAACGGCCTTTAAACTAAAGATAATGATAATGATTGTTACTAAGTTTGTTATAACAGCAATTAACACAAGTTTTTTTATGGAGTTTGTAAATTCATGTACATGTACTTCTGAAATTAATTTCTGGCTACAGTGCAGTTACGTACACTGAGCTAAAACATGCCATGAACACTGACGTGTGCTTATACACATACCCCACTGCTAGTAAGACGTGCTGAATTGTAGAGTCCACTGATCGTAAATGATGACACACCTGTAATTTCATTTAATGTACAGGCTGCATATGGGCCAGAGGGATCAGAAACTACCATGGTGCAGGAGAATGTGGCTCTAGCATACATCGTTAAAGATCAGTATGAAAAGGCTATTCCTTACTTCAACGCGGCGGGTAGGATCAAAATGAGTTGTTTCTGTGAGCCCCTTACCCTCCCCCACCTACCAAGAGTGGGATACTCAGGACTTTGCTTCCTTAAACACTAAAAGTGCTCGGAGGGTGGACCATCTTATAGCAGGGAACTCCCCAAAGAACTAGCTGTCCCCTGCCCAATCTTTTTTAAACCAGGCATGCATGTACATGTAAAGACAACCCTGTATAGTTCAATGTGAACTTTCCACTCATCTAACTCTTGGTTTTGTTATTACAGTCATTTGAAGTCTGTTAATAATAAAAAAAAACATGTTTAATTGCCAGGTGAGACACTATACAAACTGGGCCTGATGGATCGTTCCCTGGAATCCCTAAACACATCCATGCTGCAGTACTATGTGAAGCAAGGCCGGTTAGCAGATGCCCATCATGTCCTGGAGCGGGTCATCACGGCCCAGTTTGTCACCGAGGACATGTTCGTCACGCTGGACCAGCTGGACGAACGTCTTCTCGGAGACCAGAGACCAAACAGACCCTTCCAGCACACCCTGGACTACGCTCTTCAAAAGCAAGTGTTACCTTATTTCTTAGAAATGAACAACACAGAAACATTCACCTTATTAACTCCTTACTTAAATTTTGTCTCCCAATAGGAAAGAATCTTGGTTGTGTGGTTAGAATTTTTCCACATACGAAATAGTTCTCAATTCCAACAGCTCTGAAGCCTTTGGTGGCTTGTAGCTTTTCACGTTTAGTTGGGATGTATTTCCTGTTAATAGTACAGCTGCAAGTAAAATATGCAGTGTGAACCACCATCAGCCAGAAGATTGGAAGTGAAGATAGGGGAAACGCTATAGTCCTCTGGGAAGCTGTGACAGGTGTTTTTGAAGTAAACCAGAAAAATGAATCCGTTTTTCAGATGAGTGGATGCAGTCTTGTCACTGATCGAGAACCTTTCTGTTTATCATGTTGCGATCAGATTTCCCAGCAGCATGCGTGTCTTGGGTAGAAAGCTTGTACTCTTGGCAAGAGAGGGTGGGGCAGAGGCCCTGCTGGACATCATCAGGAAGAACCCAGATGGGAAAGATCCGCAGCTGTACATGTACGCCTACAAGACATTCGTGGAGAATGGCCACCGAGACGAAGGTCAGAAGATACTACTGGCTGCTGCTGAGCTGTTCCCCGATGATGTGGTGAGCACAGCTGGCATCATCTAATCCTGCACCTGCATCTTTAACCCTGATCAGATTTTCTCGATTTATCAGTTACTGAGAATACCACTCAAGTCTTAAGAAAATAGTAAAAAGTCTTGTACAGCATTGAGTTTCCTGTTTTTGACCCACTAACATACTTCTATGTTAGGCACCAGGCAGAGAGTAATTGTTTTTAGTATCCTGATTTGACAGATTAGACAAATTCCTGAGTGATGCATTTATCTAGAATAGTATAAGTCTACAATAATGTATGTAAGAATGCTAAAAGGGGACACCGTGCAGTATAATGTATAGTTGGAGCTCCACAACATTGAACAGCAGAAGTTTAGACCTCATAAGCTCATATCAGAGCTCAGCTGGTCTCAGAAACTACATAGGCCTGATATAGGACTGGGTTATAATGAGTGAGTGCTGCTAAGCTGAATATTCAAATATCTATTTAAAAATTCAATATTCAGAGGTGACAGTGAATGAAATGTAAGGGGGAAAATCAGTTATGCGGTTACAGAAATGCATTCTAAAAGCATATTTCCAGGTGTTATGAGTAAACGTGAAGTCAGCCGATGAGCACCAGCTGTGGGGCCAATTTCATAGAGCTGCTTAAGCACAAAATTTGCTTAAGCAGGAAAAAACTTTGCTTAATAAACAAAGGTTACCAGCTTAAACTCTCTCTGATTGTCATGCTAACCAAAAAACAAGCTAAATACAATCTCAAAACAATACACATCACATGGAGTTTGGGCTGGTTACCTGATTTATCGAGTAAGGTTTTTTCGCGCTTAAGGACATTTTGTGCTTAAGCAGCTCTATGAAATTGGCCTCAGCTGCAAGACTGTCTGATTACTTTGATCAACAGATCATACTCGAAAATCTGGCCAAGTGTCATGGGTTTTACAAGCGTTACCCTGAAGCCGTGGCGGTCATGCAGCAGCTTTTAGCTATCCAACCTGGAGACATGGATCTGATGATCCTGGGAGCCAACTTGCTCGCCATGAACAGCCAGCTGCAGGAATCTAGGGAGAAGTTGCTAGCAGCACGACAAGTTGCTGCCGAGAACGAGGACCAAGGAAATGTGGATAGGGTAGGAGTAGAGGTTCTTACTTTTTGACTTTTATGTGAATTGTTTCTTTTTGTTTTAATTGAATATAAATGGGCTGTTTATTCACCCAATTATGTTTTTCATTTCTTTCCCTTAACTTACATTACCTTTTTACACTCAACATATTCTCATTTATTCACTTTTAGTTTTTTTCTATTTTAATCTGAAAATAATATATTTCTATCTCTCCAGGTAACATCCATTTTGAAGAATATTGATGAAATTATTGCTTCGCAATGTAACACATAGTTTCTCTGTTTAGTGCCCCAGTTGTCAAATGCTGAGAAAGGTACGAGTCAGGTGAGTGTAATTAGATACATCAGTCTAGATTTAGAGATGTTGTGCGTTAGAACTTCAGTCAAAACTGTTGATTTTATGGCAGTATTTCAACACTGGAGAAATGAAGAAGTGCACCTTTTTTTAGATGAATTGAGCTTGCAGTAAATTTACATCACAGTGTAAAGTTTATTAGACATGGCTGTGTTGTATTGATTTTGATTAAATATTTTGTAGAAATTACTCAGGTTCTTTTTAATATTTAATTCTCTTGCATCTCAAATTCTGCTGCATTATGTTGATTTGAAATTCCGACAAAATCTGTTGAAAGATACAAATCACATTGCAACATTGATTCAGTTCATTCAATTTGGATTGATAAACATTCCAGTTGTTGCTGGTATTTAGCGTGATACTGACTTGGTTAAAACCAGCCAGTAGCATATTCCGACCAGGTATCAGTGATGAAGAATTTTGCTGCTTCTTGCTTTTCTCAGTATAAATTCTTGTCTTTTTCCCCACATGTGGGTTCAGTTTGAACTCCAGTTACTGTATTGTTAGTATGCAGCATAGAGTGTACATTGCCTTGTCAAGAGAAATTACATGTCAAACACAAATTCAGACATTGTCAAATGTTTGCTGCAGGAGCAAGGGTCAAATTTGCCGTTGAACTGTGAATGCCCAAGCACTGGATCACGTGGGCACACTCTATTTTCAGCATGTTCAAAATAAAATGACAATGAAGAACAAGAAATCCCCAGAGAATGCACAGCTGAATGCAGGATTTTTGCTTTTAGCCAAGCTCCGTTCCTATGGAGTTTTGAGGTTTAACGACCATTTTCTCGAGCCCAACCCTGGCTTTGTTAAAGGCTCTTGCAGCTCAGTGGAGATTATGAGTACACACTGACACAATAACCGAGACCCCTCCAACCATTAATCATTGTCAAATCTCATTTATTAAACGCCGTTCCGTGTGGGTGTTGATTTTACAAAGGGTAATACCCAAGGAAACAAGAACAGCCCTAAAGGGTGACCCAAATTTGCCCCTGTCAGAGCGTTTCAAAGGACCCTTTTTCCCTGGCCTAAATCTCAGCTCAGGCCTGCCACGGTTTTTGATGGAGTGGATGTGCATCACACAATGGAATCGAAAGTGTCTGGCGGGTAGCTTAGCAACCGTGTGTAATGAGAAGTTCACCAGTAATGGTGGTTCGTCGATTGCTATCTGTAATATCAAACATGGCTCTCGCGGTGCAGAAGAGAGGGGCGAGATCTAGTGGTGGGGGACCCAATGTCTTTCTTTATGTGCTTGTGTGTGGCTGGGTAATTACTATGTTTTGGGGACACAGTCGAGTCTTAGTTGTGGGGTAAAAATATTTCCAATAATACTTTTTGTCCTCACAACACCCACATTTAAACATGGGAGTAGTCCCCACAATACAGAACAAGCATGTACAGTATGTGTCTTTAAAGGAACCATGTAATAGGATTTTTAGGACTTTAATACATAAAGAACAACTTTATTTATATTTACTATGACTTTCTACCTCTTTTGTAGCAGTAATGGGGGAAATTTTTAACATTTAGGTTGAGATTTCCATATTCATGAGCCAATGCGTGATGAAGGTAGAACCATGGACAGAAGTGTCTCGCAAGCTTTGTCTAATGATAATGTGAATCACACTTTTCTACATTTTCTTGGAGTAGATTCCACTTCATGCTTGGTTTCATATTAAACAGCGTGTTTGAACAATAGTAGTGTCCACTAATTCTTCAAAGTACTGTTGGTAGGTGATTTTAAAGGATTGTTTTTTGTACTGTTCGTATGGGGTTTTTTTGACAAGGAGTGCTTTGTATGGCAACACCAAAATAGCACCCTCTTAAATAAGTTAACAAGTATTTTCTATGAATTCAAAAACTGCCATCTTCTTTCTCTTCCAATGAAAACGAGTATCTATATCTTGTTTGTATTGTAATACAGAGTAATAAGCATGAAAACAAGTCGAGATGAATATCTACATATTTTTTCTCTTTAAATATATAACTTAAAATAGGCTAACATGGTTTCGTCAACTTGTATTAGGTTATTTTGTATACATTGCATTTGTATCGTTGAGAAACACAAAAAGCAAGAAGAGAAGGCACATGAAATAATTTCATTGGTTCAAGCATGTTTGCTATGTGTAAGCATGTAGATTATGATGTGCAATATGTGTCATATTTCTGAATATTGTTTTGACATATTGTGAATGTCAAGCATCACAGTTTTACCTTTGACTGTATTGTATACATGAATATATTTGACCGTTTCAATTTACCTGTAGGAGTTTGAAAGAAATCGTTTAATACATCTGAAAATGTGTCATCTGAAATGATCAGAAATATCAAGTATTTTGATATGTATTAAGTGCCTATTATAACTTAATACTACTACTGATAATAATTTATTCATTTATAAAGCGCAAATTTCATATAGATATGTTCAAATGCGCAGTACAATGAAGACATTAAGCGTGAAACAATGAATGCATTTAAACATGGTTGAGCCGATGGCATACAAGGGCGCCTCGGGCAGCCGCCAAATGACCCACGTTCACCAACATCAGAAAAGGGGAGGCAGTAAGAGGCAGTTTTACAGTTTTAGAGGTGGGAGGAAAACCCCAGAGGAATAGTCTGGGTAAAACCCACGGAGTCAGGTAGGGATGAAAACCCAATCCACATGTGGACCAGGCCGGGAATCGGAACTTGTCAGTGCCTCAAAGAGTTTAATAGTGAAATCAGTGATAGTTGATCGACTGTACGCATAATAGGACAGTATCCAAAGGGTATCATATTCTTTTTAGGAAACTGATATCGTACTAAATAGGTGAAATTTGTAAACGAACTGATCTGAAATATGATATTCGGTTAATATCTTCGATATTTGTTGAAGTGCCTACCGTGTATTAATTATTTTCAAACACTCTAAAATATTATAACATGTAGAACAAAATGAAAATAAACATCATGTAGCAGACGGCCTGGTATTCATGGTCTATTTTTGCTTGTTTTTATTTTCAATCTGGAGATATTTTTACAATGTTACGCGCATTTCTCATATTTTTTCATTTGCAGGAAATGCTTGATTAAAATTAAAAAGATGAAATTTGCACATTTATTTGACATAATTATAATTATTTGCAGTTCGAGTGAAACTTGTTTCATTGTCTGGAAAGGGTGTTTTAAAAAGACAATTGAAATGATTGAAAAATTTTCGGTATGTTCTGTAAGTTCCCATTTTATGTTAACCTATTTTAACATTCTTCAAGTATTTTAAACAGTGATATAATCGTGTTATTTTTTATCTACACTCCGGAGACACTTTCAGAACTCAAATTTTGATAGTATCTTGTTAATTGTTTCAAATACATTCATTAAAGTACATGCCAAAGGAAAAACCTTCTACATTCTCCCATGTTTTCCAACAGTGATAGCAATACTGTTGGTATTCTTTGCCAGGTTTTTCGTGTGAATTTTGTGTTTAATCCGTAATTTCTATCAACATAAAAGGAAGAGTATAAGTTGAATAAGAGTGAATAGTTGCATCAGCCATTACTGGACAAGTAGGCCTATTGTGCTTTGAAGACGTGGGTGTATAAACCAATATCACACGGCCTTTGCTGGCATCACTTTGGTTTCCTGACTTCAGTTGATCAGGGATTCTTTCTGTTGGTGGTTTTGGAAAGCCTAGTGAGCAGAATAGGTGTACATGTACACCTTTAACGAGATATGGTTATTGAAAGATGTACGTCATTATTGACTGTTGCGGAAAGGGCTCGTATGCTACATTTTTTATTCAGATATCTATCTCATCGTTAGCCTACACTGCAACCATTAGATTCATTTAGTCCATGCTTTCACCAGTTCACCCACCCACTTCCAAGAAGTTCGTCTCTTAAATCGTACGGTAATTTCCTCCCATTGGCATGACGCCATATCAGGTAATCGTAAATCTGCCAGCAGCATGGCTTTAAGCCTTCATGGACGAGCAGCGTTCGTGCTTCATCTCCACTACACAGCCTCCGATGTAAACTCTCGTCGTTTCGCCTGTCGACCAACCAATCAATGTGAGAGGCAAGTGTATGAGAGAGCAAGTGGCACAATCTGGGTCATGGTTGACGCACACCTACATCCGGAATATCTAGTGACGTAAGATGTCACAGCGAGACTGGCCGGTACTGTGAGCGTGATGAGATGGTCCCGTGAGGGGGGCTTGTTCGACTGAGCATGCGTAGCTGTTGTGCGTCTTTCAAACTGAACATCATGCGCATGCGTTGTTGCCTGCTGTCATTCCAATTTGTCGATGGAATAATAACAACGGGTCTTGTAATACCTTTGGCTGGCGAATTCCCGCACACCGACCCTTGTCACCGAGTGAAAACAAAACCTATTGTCGGCCCACAACTCCAATTGTCTCTGATTTCCCATTTTCTATTTAGACCTGAGACGAGATGCCAAGCGGTCGCGCCAGCCAGCCTTCCCCAGACTAGACGGCACGATCTATGCTTGATTGCCCGGCACGCATAGCCCTCCTCTGTCTTTCATGTGCAGTGCAGGGCTATAATTTAGTCATGTATCAGTGATTCATTGTGCGTTGACACAGGTATCAACGCCGTCATGCAAGACTAATAAACATGACTTTCACCGAGCCTATGCCATCCATAATAACGTACGCTACATAGGCGAGAGACGTTCGTTTACCCTTCGACGCCACAGCTTCAACAACGATGTCTGAGAAGTTTGGGGAATTTTGAGAAGAAACACCTGGTCACAGTATTTTGGTATTAAAAAAAAATGATTGTCCTCCTAACGCTGTGCTCGGTGGTCGGTGTGGTCAGTGTGACAGTCGGCACTTCCAACAGAAGCCCGTCGTTACTTTTGTCCAGACCTCTCATTGTTAGCGACAGGACACAGCCGCTACCTTTACCCCGAGAAATCGTGGACGGCATCACTGTCAACCTCCCACGACCCAAGGACCTGAACCCAAACAAACTCCAACGCCGTCTCCAGTCCGAATTTGACCCTCAGTGGATGTCGGTGGACGCCCCTTCTCCGGATGACGGGTCGGAGGTGGAGTTGAACCCGGTGCACTCTGAAACGCCGGCCTGGCTTCTGAACGAGCTCCGCAATCTGAATTTGTCGCACGTGCCCAACAATGTGGCGGGTCTCTCCGCCACAACCATAAGCGCCCTGGAGGTCTGGCTGCTTGAACGGGCCAGCTGCCCCGTGCGCTACGAGTGGGTGGACATAGGCCCACTGTTCTGGCCGCCGTGGGTCAAACACGGCACGTGCGTAGCCCGACAGTGCTCCTGGCCGTCCGGCATGAGCTGCGTCCCCGGTGAAACCAACACCATCACCCTGCTGAGATGGCACTGCAGATCTGCTTCATTGGAGGAAGACGACAGGTCCTCCAAGAAACGAAACAAGTGCCGCTGGCTTAAGGTGCCTTACCCCATCATTTCTGAATGCGTCTGCACGTGCGACCAGGGCACTTAATCGTCTGCATTATACAATTTCATCTTCCCGCCATTGTAGAACTTAAAAGAGAAACAGTATTACCCCTAAAATGCATGACTTGTATTTTTAACCTTCTGTTAGCTTTGTTATGGTTTCTTTGCAAGGAATGACATGTGAATTGATGTCCGTGATACGGAATATGTAAACTGCATTATTTGGCACCGGCACGGTGAAAATAAAATTGCCTTATTAGACTATCTTTACACGAGGCCGCGCTTCGGTCTGCATGCTCTAGTCGGCTCGAAAGTAAACTGAATGTCGTATTTTACCGTAAATATATTTGGTCCTATAATTAATATTTTACGTTTATATGTTTTTTTCCCGAATCTATATAATCGTGTTACATTTTCAATATGTAATTTGCCATCAAAGATGGATATAGTATTAATACCATAGCGGTGTCGAAAGCAATCATCGATTTGTTGATTCGATCAGTTTTGTTTGGGGGGGGCAGCCAGATAAAATAATCAGTAAGTATTTTGAAATTTATTATTTATGTAACTCAGTTAAAAGGGTTTTATGATTATAAACAACACTGCATTGCTTTGTACATAACGCGTATATAAGTTAGGATTTGGGTGCGGGTCGCCTCCATGGGAAATGTTGAAATACACAATGGTTACTGCACCTTAAAATCGTTTTGGAATGGTTTGTGTTTATGAATCGGAAAACTTTTAAGAATCGATTTTGTGTGTTAATAATACTTCGGTTTTTGTTGACCTTTTTAATTTAACTGTTAATTAAGGAACCAGGAAAACGGTCGCAGCTTGACATCACGATATGCTGGAAATGTAAAACATTGCTTAAGATGGATACCACGTGGTATTGATGGACACAGGATGACTCCACGCCACTAGCACTATCGAATGTCCCCAGTGCACCCGCGTCGTTTCTCCCGGGCATGATTTTCATGAGTCGAGGTCGGATTATGATATTTCCGATGTATAAGCAAAGTATTGGAGTAAGACTATGTATACTGCTAATAATGTTAGCCCTTGCAAATTTCAAATGTTTGAATAACAGCTTTCTCTTTAAAAAGATTGAAAGAGTGTCACAGTTGCATTATAGTTTAATTTATAAGCGATAGTGTAAACGGTAAACTGAGCGGCTAATTATACCATGGTCCCACAATGCTGTCAGGAGGCTCCATGTGGAAAAAGGTGAAACAAGAATTAAAAGCGGAAAAAGTTGCAACAATTTACAATCTCTTTGTTTCTTGGGTTACAGAGTTTATTAATAATGGTCGCTTTATTTCTGCTTTCGCTGGTTAAAAGTGTGATCATTTGGACGTAAAGTAATATGCAGTCTACTGATCTCTTCGGTCCATTATCTATTAATTCGAAACTGTGTCCATCGTCTCATTTCCACGAAAGTCTCCGAAATGAAATTCTCTTTTGGTTTAAGTACTTTACATATCGGCGCAAAGTTTAATTGCAAGAAAATATGTGCCACCTTAATTCTACTTCCAGACGAAAATGAAATGTATCTGTGACTTTTCAGTGGTGTGACAACAGTGACATTATTTTGATCGAGGGTGAAAAGTCAAGGCTTATTTTCCTTTCGCACTGGATGCCACACGTTTCGATGAATTCAATTGAGTTTTGTTTAAGCGGATAGCTTTACTACAGCGTTGCGGTGTGTCTGGCGAGAAACACATCTCCAGGATGCCGGGAGAAAATTAATGTTTGAATTGCCCTATCATTGGCCCGCTCACAACAGCTGCAAACCATTGATACAGTTCAGATCGGAAGTGAACTTGTCGTTGGACTTCTCTGTGTATAATGACTCCGTTTAACATGTGTGCATGGGACTCGTGATGCATGATGCAGAGCCCGCGCTCGCATTGCTGAAGGATAGGAGCTAAAGAGGCATGATCTCAGCGGACGGGTCGGCCCCGGGTAAAGGGGCTCCCCACCGCAGAGTGACGGGCCCCGAAACCCGGGAGGGCCAGCCCTCTGTCGACGCGGTCGCAAAGTGCATTGGCATGTTGACACCGAGTGTCATTGCCCCTGGAGCAGGGAGCGCGCGAGGAAGTGGAGCTCCAACTCTGAACTTGGGATGGTTCGACCTTTTAAAAATAAGAGAATTAAAGAACTGTTCTCGTGTGTACAGTGGCGCCTGTTAAAACGGTGCGCAACAAAAGGAGATCGCGAATGTGTTTGCGTACGTGCGTAAATGTAAAAGCACGGTTCCTAAACAGGGAGTGT
Source organism: Acanthaster planci (assembly GCF_001949145.1). The sequence continues at coordinate 1,559,939 of NW_019091365.1, forward strand.
GTTCACCAGCAATTAGATTATTTTTTTAACAAATCAGCTTTTAGGTGAGCATCGTGCCCGTCTTTAACACAGGTATAGTTGGAAACGTAGCTCATAGCATTTATATTTTGTTTCTCGAATTTAAGGTTCCTTGCATTTAATGTGTTGCTTGCCTTTCATCTCAAAACGGATTTCGTTAAAGTTATCCAGAGCAAGCGCCCTTGAAGCCGACGTCTGTTTTTCACTTTCTAAAAGCCGTGATTTGAGAGAGGGGAAAAACGTGGCAGTCAACCCATCTACAACCCGCTGGCCTGACTGGGACCGCCGGCGTCGAACGCAGCGCCGAGTGGATTCGAGAAGTTTTCCTGGTGAGAGATATCTGGGCCACGCGGTGGTGCACTGAGACGGAGCCCTACCGCGTTGGAAGACTGCAGACTGGCTCGCAAACACTCGTTGACGTTAACTAGCATAACTGTTATAATTAGCCCTGCGGTGTCGAGGCATTGTGTGCCATCAGCACAGAGAGTAGTGACCTACTAATGATGGGGGATACCAGTGTACAGTATATGTTGATGGAAATATTGTTTGCGTCATGTTGAATGTTTCCAGCGATTAAAAGGAAAATGTTCGATCAGAGAAAAACTACTTAAAGCTTGTTTTGCTGAGTTCCTCATCCATGCAGTGTACGTTTTTCTTCATTCTACATGTAATTGCATTTGGTTGTCACAAACGTTGAACAACATGAGCCCAAAGGCAAGAAAATGAAAGCCGTTTCTTTCACAATCACTTTTTCATAGTAAAGGGTAGCAGGGATTTCGGTTGAAAGTTATACGTAACATCGGTGAATCCGAACAAATGTTGCGTCAGCAATAAAGCGTTGTACGCTCCCAAAGGTCAACATAGGATCTCAATAATTGCATTTTGGAAAACATGTTAATGAAACTAGTTATTATCCGTTTCTTTGTTGGCTCTTTTAATAGATATGATATAAAAAATACTCTCATGACGTCACTCTATTCAGTAAATTGTGGATTATTTGTTCCCAATCTTTGCGCATTACCGTAGATTAGCAACGATAGAGCCGACCTATAACTTATCCGATATTGTGAACAACCCCCGTTACGTAAACAAGTGAACGCCTCAGCATGTTGTGTTGAAAGGTGAACGTCCGGTCTTTTTCTTAAACTTTAAGGGTATTTTTGCAAAATAATTGGGCAAGAATTTAACGACTAATATCTGAAGTCGCTGTAAATTAAGGAATCTTACATAGCACGTAAATCGACGGTGTTTATCTTTGCTGGTCAAGAGGAAATCAACGAAAGTTCAAAATGACCAAGGTAATATTTCTGACATCCGCTCCCTGTAAAACTGCTTTTGCGTAGTAATGTAGATCTGTTAAAAGTTCTTGTAAAATGTAGGATTTTTACACTGTACTATGTCAAGGCCGCCTTTCAGGCTTGATGAATTCGTTGTTTCCGAAAATAATTATTATCGTCTCTTTCTTGGCTCTTTTAATAGACGTATGCCGCTTCCATTTTTCTAAGGTTTCGATGACTACTTCAACCTTCATTTAAAGTAAAACGGTATAGAATATTCCGTTTTTATTTTATGAGTGATTCTCTTTGTTTCCTATTCTTGTTATTAGTTTACAATTGTTACTCATATATAATTGTCTTTCATTTTGAAAATTAGCCTTGTAACGATTTCCACTAAATTTCACTTGTTCCGTTTAGAGTTTTTACTTGTTTGATTTTTCTCTCAAACTTCTAAATGTTTATCTCTCATTTAATTACCATTTACTTTAATGTATCACAGATTTCCCTTTTCTTTGATAATGGGCCTGTTCCATGAAATATGTACATGTAAATAAGGCATGCGCATTACCACTACTGGTTGGCAAAGTTGCTTAAACCTACGACTTAAACATACAAATCTCTACATAAGCGCCGTTTCCGTATAGTTTGACATGATGAATTGTTACTTTCCAACCTCAGGACGCTGAAAACTTCACTTAGTTTCGAGAAAAACATACTGAAGTATCGAGAAAGGCTGTAATACTGTTTTGATCGACCTTCAACGCGCCAGGCTATGGTCAGAGCAGCGCATGCACCTGTCTAATTTGCATATTTCATGGCAAAGGTCCATTACAACGATTAGGCCTATCCAATAAAGGGGAGGCAGTACTGTTATTTTATCACAAATGGTGAAACTACACCTTTGTATTTCAAATAATCTATCTGGATTTCAAAGACCTTTTGTTTTTTAATGACATGCAAATTTCGATTTTCATGATCAAACCTGTGAATGCTCTGAACCTCACTGATGCGATGACTTATGCACGAAAAACTCCTGGAATTTTTTAATATTTTGCCGCCGTACATTTTTGCCTCCTTGGTCATTCATTGTTTTGTAAGTATGGTAACAAACTAGCAAGCGACTTTTCTCAGAAATGTTTTGGCAGAGCAAGTTGGAGGTTCAATATGTCCGCCGAGCTCATTAATAAAAGTTATAGACTCAAAATATTCTATATTAGAGGGTCCCAAGAGCCATGGAACTGGGGAATTGAATAAATATGAGACTGAATCTCTGGGCCGGACTCAGGGCTTCCAATTATTTGCAATTTGGATGCAATCGGGTCCGAAAGTGGCACTTTTTGAGCCATTTTGCAGAGGGATGGTTTTTCAAAATGGCTACTTTTCTGGACAGGGACATTTTCTTCATTTAAGTTAGGGGTGGTCTGCTTCTGGTGAAAATTTCTCAAAAATTCATACGTCAACCCCCAGNTGGGGATGTATCACTGCTGTCTATGGGGATTCATTTGTAGTGGTGCACCCTAAATAATCGTAGCAACAGCGCCCTCGCTAGTCTTGTCCGGAAAAGCTTGGACAATTCATTTCATAATAAGGAATACTCCTGTTAATAGCTCCATGCTATGCAGAAGAGTATAAAGATGCGTGAAAGTGAGGTTAAAAAAAGTCAGTGCTGGATCCTTCAGTAACTTTGGAAACTAATCAATAACTGAATTAATCAAATCGAACACAAGAAACTTACCTATTTGTGCTCCTCATGGGGTTGCAGTGCAGTATCCAATATCTTCCAAACGAAATATTGCCGTGTTGTAGGAGAGCAATTCGATGTACATCCAAACAGTAACAATGTCAAGACCAGTGATTCTCATCTGAGCGGTCAGTGAAATGGTTCCAGGTCAAGCTACTCGCTGAACTTCACGTGGTTGGTATCACAGTCGTCCTCAATCCCATACAATTTCATCGATAGCATGAAACATTTGTATCATTAGTCCTGAAGGTTCCGCTATTGGCACTAACATACACGTGCGACTCCGCCAGGATAGTGTGGTTGGAAGAGAGCGTGCGGGTAATCCATTAGTGTTTCCAATGACCTAACTGCGCATGTTGATGAATGGAACAAAGGTAGTGAAGCCTGGCAAAGAAAGCCTACAGCGGTAAGAGCATAGCTATCCAGTACTGGACAACGGCTCAAATTCATCCAATAGTTCAAGGCATTAGACTAAGTACAACCTGTCGCTTTTGTTACGTCATTTTCAGGACAATCGCTGTGAGAGGAGAGTAGTTGAAGTCTGAGAATAGACTTACCTCTCCACGTACATTTGTGCAAAGAATAGACTAGGCGAATTCTCTTTGACAGATCAGAAGGTTGAAGTAAATTCCAGGGTATCTTTCATAGTGTTGTTTTTATCCCTTTAGCGAATATTTGAGAAGGCAAAAGAAAATTTAAAAGTTTTAATTAAAAGAGATTTAAAAGTGCAAATTTCAGTACATTTAAAAAAAAACCTTTTTCCGAAGAAATGTGCAAGCTACGATAGGAGGATTTTCTCCTCAAACCCATTTCATTCATACTTTTGGAGAGCTATACCTCTTCAAAACAAAAACGAAAATCATCCCTTGCTGTATTGGTTAATTTGTGCTTAAACTTAAAGAAATTAATATTGCTATAGTTTGCGATATACGGTATTCTTTCTGTTTTAGGACATAAAGTGACAAATGCAAGGGTATCCCTTGTTGGTTTAAACTTGCTGTTTATATCAGAACTGTGTTTGAAGACGTGTGATTCAGAAACTAAAATTATGGAGAATCACTGCAAAAGTTAAAGCTTAGCAAATATGCGATGATGTTTCTATAACATTTAAGACCCCATATGCCTTTTGGAATACATATTCTGCTCAGGATTCAGTTTCATTTGAAAACTAACATGAAATATAAGAGGAACAATTATAAAAGGAACAAAAACAAATATGTGAAGTTCAGAGTATATGTAAAACATACAAAAAACATTTCCAATGCAAGCACAGACGGCTTTAAAGTTTGGAATATTTTCCTTGCTACATTTAGTTGAACTGTTATTTTAGGGGCACTTTTGTTTCGATCAAAACAAATTGGCATGGGGTACCCTATTTATTTTTGTCACTGTATTTTTTTTCTTCAAAGTAACTCAATTTTAAATATTCATTAAATCTCTGTGACTGGCTCACCACTTGTGGATGTTTGTAGTTATTGGATATTGATCAAATGTGATAGAGAAAGACGTGAAGGTACTCTTCAGAGAGTTGTTACCAAATATGTTCCTCCTGTTTTCAGATTATGTCTGGACGGAAACCATAATACTATGGAAATTTCGAGGGTTTCCATGGCTTAACATTTTGTTGGTTAGTGCTTTCATTCCATTCACAGGATATGCACAAAGGAGGTTCCCCTGTGGAACAAAACCACTGTCCTGCAAGATGGCTTCCACACAAAGCCTCTGCTGTTTGCCGTTACACTTGGCCGTCTATTTGTCTTAAGTACCAAAGCAGACATCCGGAATAATAAGTTTTCTTAATTTATTCAAAATAAAAACAGATTCTGTTCTGCTCACAATTCAGTGCAAGAAACCATGGCAATGCACATGGCCTTCTTGTTTCAAATACATTTTTTTTAATCTCGAAGAGCACAACACATGATCTAGTTATATCAGCTGCCAATACTGAAAACCCTCCATCTCATCAAACAAATCTTAAGAACTGAAATTCTTGAAGCAGTTATTACTTTTAGTCCCTAATGCACTCTGCAAAATCTTCACACCACTAAAAAGTCACTGAATTATCTGTTCAGTAAACTAAGCCCGAAAAAATCTCACGGAATTCTTCAAGAGGAACACAACTCTAAAACTTTCGGTCTTCTGGTCTGTACTCCTTCAGTGAGAAAGCAAACAATTCAGATAATGTGACTTGGGTTATACAATTTCTTCAGCATGGCAGCTTCAATTAAGTACATGAAGTGTCACCATATCCATTTTCTGGTTAGCTGAGATTTAACCAATTGAAGCAGTAAGATGTAGTCACATAATGTACGCTGTACACACAAGCAAAAATTCCTGCAGTTGTGTAACGAATACCAATACACATTTAATATATAAACGTACCGAAATCTGAATATAGAAATCTTCTTTCTTTTCCTTTAGTATTTGCTATCAAAAAGGTAACTTTTGCCTTACATTTGTACTGGAACTTTAGGGCAAAAATGTTAACGAATGTAAATGCCCAAAACCTCAATCACAAACCTGGGACAGATTTGTTTTATCACCGCATGATGATTTTTTCAGTAATCAGTAGAATAGGGCACACAAGATGCGATTCAAAAATAATCTTTGCTATATGAAACAAACACTAATTTCTCAACATTAACTTTTTCAACCCTTGCTTTTTCTTCACACAAAACAGGTGTTCCTTTCTTTCACTGAATACAAAACTCTTCCGTCGCATTAATCAGGTAAGTTGACGTACTGAAAAACAAAAATGCTACTCACTTTATACAAGAACCCGGTGGGTCATACACACAAAAATGTATAGCACTTACATTATGTACAACTCTCTTATATGCAGTCCCAAAGACTCGAGGTGGCCACATTATGTACAAATAAATATACACGATAGATCAAAACCCTTTGAAATCATTTTACACAGAAAATATTCATCTATTTGTACAGATTTTGGTAATTACAAACACTTATAATGTCATTTGGTAATCACAGATTAATATTAATGCTCCATATGTTTATTTCTGCATATGGACCACAGAAAGAGAATACTGATCTCCTCCACCAAATAAACGAGAAAAATCAGTTTTTGGGTTTTGGGGGTTATTCCTTTCATATGCACGATCACAATCTGAGTTTTATTCCTTGAATTATTAAAGCCCCATTTTGCAACACTAAGAAAGACTTCCACTATTAAAAATCTCAGAAAGCCACTTTTCCCTTTTAAATGTGTGCCCTTAAAAAATTAATCAATATTACAAGGCCCAATTTCGTAATAAAGATTGTAACAAGCAAATTTTAAATTGAAATCATTTAACGCTTCCTCTCAGGAAGGCAGATCACGCCATCTCCAAATCATGCTCTTTTCCATTCATCAAAGTGTGACTAAATAATTATAAATGATGATAGGTGTACATTTCAAGTACTTCTCAAAGAAATGTTGTCCAATAAAATGTATTTCTGCAGTTAATCAAGATCTGTTCTTGATAATGACTTTGTCATGGTTTTATACAAGGGTGCTGAAGCACACAAAATTTGGACATTTTCTAAAAACTCATAAATGACTGATTAATGAACACAATTTTGATCACTTTATGCTGTCCTTTGAATTCATTTTGAAGAAAGTCTTCGATAAAAGTTTAATGATAAAAATAGAATACATTGGCTTTACTTTTCTTGCTTTTCGAATAATCGAAAATTAAAATAATGAAACTATGGTTTCTTTTTTCCAAAAAAATTCTACGTGTAAAACAGCCAACAAGTACTTGATACAAAGTAGTTAGCATTTGCTAAAAATCTTCAAATCTTCGAGTTTCAAATCCACGATATAAAAATTTGTCAAAACCAGTTTGAATGATCAAAATTGAAAATTTGTAACAGACACAATTATCCTTTTGGCCATACAAGCTACACGCACATGTAATAATTATTTTTACAAAAATTTAACTTGGGAGCAAAGGATCACCTCACAATTTCTGAATGTTTTCAAAACTAATTAAATGCCATTGAAAACTGTTGTGCTTTATACCTTCACAAAAAAATCTGCTTTTTGGCAGTTGCGTGCCAAACTGTTGGGATAGGCTTTCACATGAGCTGTACAGGCAAGTTTTCATTTACTAGGGCCTCAAAAGAGGCATTTCTTTAAGGACCCTTGTATACTACTCATACTTTTACATGCCAAGAACAAATCTGGGCTTAAACTTTTGAACCCCCTCCCCCAAAAAAGGTTTCCATAACGTAGGCGCTTGCCAGAGTCAGTTACTTGAAAAAGTAACCACTGGTCTTATGGGTTCCATAGCAAGGAAGCAGGTCCTCACTCTTCATGTTACCTGAAACCAGTAACTAAGCTAGCTGGCCGATGCTCCCATCGGTCAGGCTTGGGTCAGTCTAAGGTGGTATATGTCTCCTCTTACGTCCTGTGTAAGGTCACTGGGGTGAGATATGGCCACTGGTTGGACAACAGGTTCCTGCCAGATTTTAATATGCTCATGGTCACATGTGAGCTCCTTGTGCACTGCATGCACCTGTCCCAAGACAAGGCTCATTCAGTAGATCTCTCACAGATGGTACACGTCCTCAGAGTCCATGGGTAAGTCCCTGTTTGACAGCAATGTCCTCCCAGCCCATGGTCACCCCCTTCCATAGCCCATCAAATTCCAAGTCATGGATGTGATATGATCTCTGGTAGAGGTTGCAGGTCTCTGCTTGTGAGGACATGTCCTCACACTCCACGGTTACCTTCCAATGCCTATACCTGTCCTAAGTCACTGATGTGATATGACCACTGGTTGGGTCATAGGTCCCTGCAAGGTAGTACACGTCTTCACTGTCCACTGTATACTTGTGTTTTTTTCCTGATGTGTAGCGCTTGTATTCATCAATAGAGAGTACTTCACATTTGTGGGAAATTGTCTGGACATCATTTTCATCAACATGGAGAGACTGATAAAGTGCCATCTATTGGGGAAAACAAATATTTATGCTCAACTTGTAAAAAAATCAGTGCTTTGTAAAATCACCCTAAATAGATAAAGCACTGTAATACCAACCTTGATGTTAATTTTCTATTTTGTGCAGACCTGGGGAGTTTTTGTAACTGGCATTGAGAAGCCGAAGTATAATTCCACAGGGATTTTGTAAGGTAAGGGATTTAAAAAATAAAATGTGAAACACCCGCCTTTAAAGAAAAAACTTGTACACCTCACCATGTAGTAGAGATATCAAAAATACAAATAGTAATAAATCTGGAAGTTACAAAAATATCAGCCCCATTTGTTTTTTTCTGTTTCCCCAAATTCAATCTCATTCTGTAAGAACTCCTGACAAATGAACAATGGAAAGCATTAAAGTTGCAACGTCAGCCATTAAAGCTAGCGCAAAGACCAGGCAATGAAGAGCCCATGGACATGCTCTCTTTTGATAACCAATCAAAGCTTACTTTGCCATCATGTGACTTCCGTCCCCCTTTGGTCTCTTCTGGGTGATAGAACCACTTGACGCGCACCACCATGTTGCCACCCCAGGACTCCCACATGCTCTCAATGCGACCGATGTATGGCAGGTGAGGGCGTCCTGTGGACAGGAAGACAGCAGCATCTCCTTGCTGTAGGGGCCCAAGACAAAGCAGGTCATTAAAAAAATCTACTCTCTGCCATGAGGGTGAATTAATGATGCACAGCCAAGCGGTACATCGTCACTCAAACACCAATATTAATCAATATCCATGTCACAAGCAAGCCTACACAAGGACAGGGAGACAACCGCGTTTTTGGTTGCTCAATAAAAATGACGTAGCAATGACTGTTCACTGCATTTTGTTGTTTTAAATTGAATTAAATTGGAGGTACAAAAAATGGGAAGGGATCAGCTGGTCTGAGAGGGAGAAATTCAAGCCTGAATAGGAAAGGTTTGATTTGACTACCAGGCCACTTAGCTCCGATTTCAAACTCCAGTTTCTGATTTCTGTTTCCAACCTTGCAAATCCTACCACTACTGTCTATACCTAGGCAATTACTGAAAACTTGGGTTCATCTCCAGCTTTCCCTCCTACCCTGAAACCATTCAATCAGGGTTCGACCTTAATGTTGGTCCGCTAGCCAAATTTGAGTAAAAACTGTGGCAGTCTAGAAAAGGCCCATGTCTGGGTAGTCCGGTGGTCTAGTAAAACAATATTCTGAAATGCATGGCGAAATAGTTGATAGTGATGCATGCCCTCTAGCTGCTGCTGGTTTTTTAATCAAATAAAATAGGACTTTTTGCAACCAAGACTAGTTCGGTCCCCTGGCACCAGCCCAGCAGGAATAATGCTGAAGTCTATGAATGAAGCCACAGTAAATTGTCTGAAAATTCTGTTCCACAAAGCCCATGCGATAGCACTTAACTGTCTGCCATTTACTGACTACCACGTTGGCCCACTCAACGCTAAAGGGCTTGACGTTGGTTGTGTGTACAAGATCTAAATCAGCACATGCTTTCATGCATTGCATTGCAGAGGTACATGCAAGTTCATGAATATGCATCCCACGTGTATGATGTGCCGTGTGTATGTTGTGAATATGCATTACGTATGCTACTGTTTTCTGATTGGTCATTGGTAGTTGTTTTACCAACGATGTCTTGGTTGTGATTTTGTTTGGTTCTCGCGCTACGGGTACTGGACATGGTCGAAAACAAACATGTACAATACACCAGGCGTACATATGTGCATGTACATGCACATGTACGTACTGCAGAGAACGTACGTGTACATGTATATAAGATATGTGCATGTACATATGGATTTTTTTTTCTGTCTCTTGGATTGTGAATAAAACAAACCACTTTCAGTAGGTAACCACTTTGTCTGTGTTTAACTTGCTTGAGTAGAGTTATAATCATGAATATTCTGGAAATTCATTAGTCCTATGGCCATTTATGATAACTTATCAACAATTAAACAATAGTCAGCACTGAGTGCACACTGTTATGCATGATGTTGGAGCAGAAAACCCTACTGCCAAAAAGAATCTTGAAATTTGGGGGAAGACATGGACTAGTGAAAATGCTGAAGAAGTATTTATGTTCCTGCCACAGATACCTGGACCTGTCCCTACCATTCATTTCTGTGGTGAGGGGCACACTTGATGCCGGAAGCCGCAAACAGAGACATAACCATGTTTTGAAAAAATGGTAGTGGTTTTCCACACATCACTTTTCAAGTCTTGCATTTCACTCACAGAAACAAAAGTATGCAAATCAAGAGCCTTCCCTACACCTACCCGTATGATTTCTTTTTCCCTCATGATTGCTCGGTAGAAGACTTTTCGAGCCTTGCCTTTGGCCCCACGGCGCTGGGTGGCTTTGCCAAACCAATTCCACAGCTGGCGAGCAGGCAGAAAGGCTGGGATGGAGATGAACAGAGGAACAAGGAAATTCAATTATGTGCCTTTTCCTGAAACACCTCAAGCCAGGAGCAAACCATTCTCGACCTGTAATTCTCTGAACCTGTTGCCGTTGTGACTTGACTTAAATTTGCCATTGATGTGCATTAAAAAAAGAGAGAGAGAAAAGCCGAGGCAAATCACATAATTGTATGTCTTTCCTGATCTTAATTTTTTTCTTCTTTTTTTTCCTGCTGGCATGATTGAGTCACATGTGTTGAGCGTCTGTGGAAGGCTGATTAAATGATGCTGTTGCCTTGGGATTCCACTTGCATATGCGTCTGCAAGTGTGGGTTTGAAACATGCTATTTTTTTTTCTTTTGACTTCACCAGACTGTTACTACTTTCAGCAATATTTCACTCGTACAAGTGTTAACATGAGGGATGGGCAAAGATTGTTTTGTAGCCCAACATTCCATACAGTTTGACTAAAATTAAATGATAGAAGTATTCCCCCCCCCAAAAAAATGTGGTACTTTTTACATAATGATGGGATGAAAATTAATATGAAGATGTCTGAGATGATTTGACTTTGTAAGCCATGCATACCTACTGCATTACAGGGGCTAGGACTAGGGCTAGGGCTACCTGTCATCTTGCTGGTGGACGGGAGACAGCTGGACCGGCTCTTGTGCCCAGGTGTAAGAGGTGCGTTGTCCTGTATGTTCAACAGAAAATACCCTTTTTATTGCTAACATCAATCAGAGATTCCGTTTAAGAAAAACTGATAATCAGAATTTAGTGGTGGTTTCAAATCTACATGGAATCTGTGGATGAGGTTATGCAAAAATTGGCTGAATTGGTGCCAACTGTTGAGGCTTGTGCGTTGTCATTAACTCAATACAGATAATATTCACAGCTATAGATGGAATGTCCACTTCATAGTGTCTGTATCCTTCAGTAGTATATTTTACAGCAATAAATGCTTCTCTCCTGCCAAAGACGTGAGTTCTGTTGGGGCTAAACTGGTCATTGTTTGAGGATTGTTGTAGCCAGGGGCACTGGAAGACTTGCTCTTGGCTTGGCTAGGTCTGGCTGTAGAGATGATTAAACCCCAGTATATGCTGGGGGAACAGCGTTGCAGCCAAGGTTCTAACTGTACAGGAGGTGGCTGTGTAGCTGCATTTTACAGTGTTGGGGGGGGGCACAAGTTCCAGTATGATAACAATATTTCTTTGTGTTCTACATTTTCAATGCTAGGAGGGCCATGTTGTGTGGGTGGAATGATGTTTTATGGGGCGCATGTTTCCCCCTACCCGGCTACGCCATGGGTGGGGAAGAGAGTTAGATATTTGAATATGTGGGAACTGGAAGTCATGGCATACGTAGGGGAGTGCTTCTGGGGCAGTAGTATGGGAATAATAACACGGGACCTAAGCTCTGGAGGTCTCTCTCTATTTCAACTTCAAGCTTCTACCTATCTCTCTGCCTTCAAACTTATTGCTGATTCATGCCTGTGGTTAGCATACTCCTTGTACGCTTTTTTCCCCTTGCTATTTGCTGACTTGACTCGTTACATTGATCTGCAGTGCCTGTTGTTTGTACCTGTTAGTGTACTGTGATTTGTGTGTTGTAAACCACATGTTCATAATTACAGCATGCTTGTTGAGCCTTACCTTGTGTTATACTGGCAGTCCAGTCAACACGTGTCATTCTTTGCATGCTATTTCCCTGTTTTGGTTTGGTCTCGATGAGCGTGCATGTCATGGGCTTATGCTTGAAACCTTTGCTTCAAAATGGGGTTCTGTGTAGTATACATACCACTGGCTCCACGATCTCTAAGTTGCTATAATATTTTGTAACTATTTAATAAATTACTTTTTGATTGATTTTGATACTGTGGATAAGAACCTTGAACCATTACTGACTCAGACTATTATAAACACTGATATTGCGCCGAATGGGAAAAACTGACACTTGCCTTGCTGCTCAAGCTCTCCGAACTTGTTTCATCGCTGTCACTACTGGAATCCTTGCTACTTTCTGAGGAGCTCCAGTCATCCAAGCTGTGATCCCTGGTATCGCGATGCTTGTTCCAAACTCCCTTCCCACTGTCAAAGGTGGGCGTCTCAGAAGCAGATTCCTCCTCAGTCAAGACTTGGGAACCAGTGATGGGATGCGTGGAGTAGACAGTCTCCGTTTCCACCGTGCAGAAACTGCTGTGCCTGTCGTCACGGTGGGATTTTCTCTTGCTGCTGGATGAGGAGGACGACTTCTTCTTTGAGGATTTGGACTTGGGGGAGGAGTCACTGTTAGAGGAGCTCAGCTTGGAGGAACTCTTCTTCTTGCGGTCTTCCTTCCTCTTTTTCTTCTTGGATTTGCCAGGGCTTCTTGAGGGGCTTCTGGCAGGGCTTCTGCGGGGGCTCTTGCTGGAAGAGCGTTTGGAGCTCTTATGATCGCCAGACTCCTGCCTTCTTTCATCCCTCTTTCTCTTTTTCTTCTTCTTCTTCTCTTTGAGTTTTGAATCCACCTTGCTCGATGACTTTTTGGATTTATCGTGACTTTTGGACTTTTTACTCTTACTCTGAACCTTCTGCGGGTGTGGTAGAAAAACATCGTCCTCACCCGACTCGGGGATTCTGTCCATTTCAGGTTGCTCACTGGCCGACTTGTTATGCTCTGTTACCTTTGGTTTCTTCTTGATTGGGCTGGTCTTGGCTTTGGCGGCATCATAACCTGCAGCATCAGGACCTTCACCATTGTCTGCAGTTTCCTGTTTGCAATTTGACGTAGAGCAGCTGGTATCCGATGTTCGGCGGCGCCTCTTCCGCTGCAGCTCTGCAGGAATGGGTTCAAATTCGACAATTGGGAAGTCATGCGGGAGCATCCGGATGTGATCCACAGGAATCCTACCCGAGTCTCCATCGTCAAACTCCACACAGACAAAATTTGGGTCCTCATTAGGATTGGGCGTTCCCTTCACGACAGTGCCTGGGTACAGGCATCGAAATTGTTGGCTCCAGTAGGCGCACACCCGAGTGCCCTCAGGCACAAAGCGAGTTGAGAGAGGTTTGACATCGACAAATGTCTCTTGCAGCATCTGCTCCTGGGAGAACACATGAGGTCTTTTGCCACGCTCACCATCCAAGATGACACCGTAAACATCTGGAGGCTGGATGGCATTAACATAACCAGCATAAAACAGCCCATCGATGGGAATGAGAACTCTCAAACCATTCTGAAGCTCATCTTTGTTGATGATGCAAGACCTAGGTGGATGAGGGTTTTGCCTTTCCAAAAGATTGCTGAGTGGGAGGTTTTCAGCTTCACTGCAGCTGCTGTCTAGTATGTCATCATTGTGTTTGGACCTGCCAGCATCAGTACCCGAATCTTGTTTACTGCTGGATTTCTTGCCTTGGTCTCGTTTCTTGGTCAATTTCTTCTTTGTCTTCCTCGGTGTATCATCTTTTTCGTCCTCCTGTGCAGACATACTGGCCAGTTTCTTGCGAATCTGTAGGGTGTCCGTCTTCAGTGCATCCAGGACACTCCCGATATTGGCAGTGCTGTTATGGTCATTGTTTGCTCCCTGCTCCACTGCTTTGCTCTCAGACTGTGCCTTTGGCCTGGCAGGTTGGGTGGTTTTCCTGGGGGACTTGGTGAGATCATGACTTTTTGCCAGTGGACTGGCATCGCGGGATGGCCCAGGGCTTATATCACTCAAGAAGATTCTCTCGCTCCTTCTGCGTGTCCAGATTTCCTCGTTGAAGAAAGGCTTAACCTCTGGATCTTTCTTTTCCTGTTTGACGACAGCAGCCTTCGGTGTAGGATCACTGGGGGTTTTTTCCTTCTTCTTGACGGGCTTAGTAGCTTTAGGTGGTTTGCTCGGGGATTCAAAGTCCTTTTCCTTCTTAACAGCAACAGGTGACATCTTCCTGGCCTTCTTTGATGTTTCTGAAAGTTCAATCACACATTATTTGCTGAAAGGTAAGCTGATAATTTGCAACATGTTGAAACGATCTGTGAACAGTCACATTTCTTCACAGATGATGTATGCCCACAGGATGTAATATTTAAAATGCAGAATGTGGAAAGTCTACCAGATATCAGATTATGTCAGTTTCCTGCAACCTGACATTCGGAATAGTGTTGAGGCTTTAAATAATCAGTTCATTTGCAACAACGTTTGACAAATTCTCCTAAGAACTTTAAACTTGGTTCGGTCATTTCAAAATGCAACCTAGAGAAGCCTGAAGAATATAGGAAACGATGACAGCAAGTTTTCTCCAGAGTCAGTATGAGTTACATGGGGGACAAACCTTGTTCTGATGAGGCAGGCGAGATGCTCCTCTTCTTGGCCTTTCCTGATTTCTTTTTAGCAGAGTCAGCATCACTGGTCTTCCCATCACCTGCATCCTTGCCTACGGTGGTCTTGCTCTCCTTGGTGGGTCTGGTACTCTTCATGAGCTCCTGGGAGGAAATGCCTGCCAGGAGGGCCAGCCCTTTCTGCGGTGTGTGGCCGGCAGAGTTTCTCTTCAGTTTGGCATCCAACATGGCTGTCTCCCACGGTGAGTCACTGTCATCCTCTGCTTTAAAAAGAAAAAGTAAGAAGTCTTTAAGAAATTTGAAGATATCTATAGGTTATATTGCGAGCTTTTTTAAGAACCAGAAATCGGTGTCCTGCAGCTGCTGTGTACAAAAAGTACAAAAAATGTGTTGCACGCCAAAATGTTCTTAAGTCTAACTCTATCCTCTCAGATCTTCCAAAATCAGTCAGGTTAGGGTTTTGCAAGATTGAAGGGGCAAAGGGTTAAAGGTAGACAAATGCATATGTTTCCTACCATATAAGTGAAGTGAATGTTCCAATGGCCCACTTCTGATTGGCTCCTTATCATTATTTCCCTGACCATCGCAAGACTTTCGGATGACACTCTCGATTGCCTCCATGGTTGTATCATCTGTTGGGTCACTCGACCCCTGACCCTTGACCCCATCCTTCTTGCTGTCCTTGGCCTTGGCATCCTTGGTCTTTTTCTTAGAGCTTTTGGATTTGGACTTGGCAGTAGGGGTTTTAGACGATGAGGCAGTGGAACTGCTTGGCCATATGATGCTGCCGCTGTCTGTGTCTGGTGGAAAATTATCACCATCATCAATAGAGTACCGTAATGAATACGTCACATGCACAATTAGTGTGTAAAAGGCATGAGTGAGAACCAGTGCATGAACTAATGCGCACATACTCCATTCATTTGCACTGCACTTTGTAGTTCACAGTGACGTTACACTTCGGTACTCTATTATAAAATAATCACTACTAATCAATCAATTACATATACCATCAATTGTTGTTACCAAGTGAACTCTACCAATAACTGTTACCAGCCCTGAAAATGCAAAATACAACTTTACTTCACAGACAACATAGAATCACTTCAATTTTGCACCAGTTTTCAAAGGCATTCATCCATGCAACGGGTGTTGGCTTACATACATACGAAAATCTGTCATGCATCCTCCTCTCACATGCCTGAGCAAGCGTGCAAGTGGGTGATGTGTTCATTCTTTGCTGTCACAAGTTTGCATCAGCATTAAACTTTTCTGCTCAGAGTCCGCAGGTCTGTACCCAACATTCCAGGAGAGGCAACTTGGCAAGAGTGGCATTGTCTGTGTCCTTAAAGTACAGACTAATTTGAGGAAATGCCATCAGTGTAATGGCAACGCAACCACAACTTCTAAAACCTAGGCATGTGTGCATTTTGACAAGCTTCACCACCCTTTTCATCGAAGAGTTATCCATTGCATACATACAATCTACAAGTGCCAAGCCCTACTGCCACCACACTACCACAGAAATGGTTTGTCAATCAGTTTGGCAGTGGTATGCTGCAGTCAGCAGAGAATAGCTCAAGAACAAATAGCCTCTGTATCATATAAGTTTACTTTTTATGAAAAGAAAAGCCAAAAGTTGTGTCATCCTCTGGTTTTCCTACCAAATTCTGTGGAGCTATTCTGACTACGAGGACTCCTGATTAAGCCTGTTGTCTTGGGAGACTTTCCAGATTTAGCCAAGGAGTCACTGCTTGCCGAGTCGGTGAGAGATATCTTTCTAGACTTGGCTGTAGCTGTGAGAAACAAGAGTAAGAACAAAATGAGAGGAATGAGGACTGCTTGTGTCATGTGGAGCCTGGCTGGAATTGGACATTATACCCAAAAATGCTGGAGGGGGGGGGGAGACCCCAGGTGCATGTTTGCAATACCATCACCACAGATTTGTCTTCTTTGTCCAAGCTTTCATGAGTTTTGATGCCATCTTATTAAATTTGGAAGTACCTTGCAAAATATCAATTCGGATATAGGGTGCTAAAAAATCATAACTTTTGGATGACCACATGCAAAAAAAGGAAAAAGGAGGTATAACATATTAATGACTGAAACAATAAAATGCTACAGGTTCTTAAACTGCCAAATTCCTCCATTAAGGCTGTCGACTTAACGAGGATGTTACTGGTAGTAGATAGCTATTGGACCATTCTTAATGAATGATGGCTGATGACTAAGTTTTGAAATCAACCGTGAACTGTGACCGCAATCCTGACGGCAAAGTAGCTTACAGTGAAAGTAAGAAAAAAAAATGCCCTGACTTCAACGGCTCACAGCTCTGTAGAGGAAACTCCCAAAGCACTGTACTTCACTTTATGCAAGCCATGTGCCAAGTCTTGATGATTTAAAAAAAGAGAAAAGTCTCAAAATTTTATTAACTAGCACAACACAGCCTGGCAAAGTATCACATAGACTGAGTACTGCACTTCCTGTCGGGCCCTGTGGGTACTTTCCCTAAGGCAAAGTAAAACTCTGGCTCCATTCCTTTCCTGGATCGGAAAGTACCATAAAAAACCACACTATCCGCCGCTTACTGCCCTGAGGGCTCCTAGGCTTCCCCTTGGATGACACACTTAAAATATGCCAACAGCCCATGGGACAGTTCAAGGCTTTAGATTGGTCCAAGAATGGGGGGGAGCAGCCCTCCATGCTCTTGGGTTATACTTGAAATGAGAGTGTAAGGCCCAAAAAAGTGTTTCGTCTCTGGTCAGCACACACGTCGATGTCAAGCATGCGCATCAATCTTTTTTGTTCTCTGTGAGAGCTGCAACAGCACCCGCTATTGCCACACTGCCTCAACATTTTTGCGCGCAACTCGATCTTTTATTCATGGCGACAGATCCCAATGAGATCCATGTTGAATAATGATAGCAGACCGTGGATACAAGTTGTTTGTTGTCAGCTTATAATCATAATAAAGTTGGACTAGTCCCATGACTCAATAGCGTATGTTTGCAACTGTACAATTCAACCCTGAAGGAAAAAAAAAGAAAAGAAAAGAAAAAGCCATGTTGCCACATCAATTCCAGAACATCAGTCTTACCAGAGACAAACATTTGGGGGGGGGCGGCTAATAATGAAGTACATGCTGGACTGGGCAATCAGTTAAAGGAACCAGGAAATAGAAATATTTTTATAAATTTTATTAAAAACCCTTGAAATTGCATCTTCCGGTTTCAATGAACCTTATTTCAAATTTTTGTTTTGCAATTTCAACCAATATTTTGATGCTTTCTTGGTTTTATGCTAATGCATATTTGCAGTGTGTCAGTATATTTGGCTTGAATGAATAACTCCTGACAAACCTCACCTAGCTGCATATTCTACAAAATGAATTCCAAAACATTGGAAAGTACATGCACTTCCGAAGTTGAACAACTACATAGGGACTGTCTATTCTTGGGGTTGAATAGCAGTAGTTTGTGGGAGTTCCCAAGTAACCCAATCAAAGCAAACACCCCCCATTTCCAATTCAGGGTATTCCCCCCCATCTCTCTGCTTTTGCCAATTTCTTAAACCTACACCAAATGCAGGAATGATGCTGTTAAGTTGCATAGCCAGCTTCAAGATGCACGGCAGGCTTACATTGCTCTCACAAGTGCTGTGTGATACAGTTCTAATTAACCTGTCAAATCTTCCTAATGGCTAAACTCTGCAAAGATGGCTGATCAACAGAATTTCCCTGATATTTACATATCTGTGTGATTATTTAAAAACCCTAAACCTGTTCTAAAGTAGAGTACATAGGTTACATCTTCACTGAAACCAATATGCACATTTTTTAGTTGTTTGTAATCAGTACGAGTTCAGTTTTTGAGACAAATCACTCTGGTTTTATAACCTGCAGATTAATAATTGACACATTTGAAGTGTTTCAAGTTATGAGACAAATCTCTAATCATCAGCAAACACAACCAGAGTAATGGCAAATTTCCTTCTGCCTTACACAATGCCTTTCGTTCTCCCACACCAAAGAATTTTAATTACACTCGGTAGCAATTTACACAAACAGTTGAGTAAATGACAACTGCATCAGAAACTAGCACATGCTTCAGTAACAAGACAGAAGGGGCCATGGACCCTTCTTTTACACTGGCCAGATAATTCAGCAATGTAACAATGCAGGCTAAGGCAACCAGGTTTCCTGACATGACAAGATAGTGGGGGGGGGTAGGGTGGTTGACGGCACCTGCAGCTGAAAGTGCAGGTGTTGCACAAAGGATACCAACAATCAACTATCTGCACTGAGGCGTTGAGTGACAACCAGGTGCACTGCATTGTGCAGAAGCCAGGTGAATGCACCAGGGGAGAGCAAAACTGTCGAAGGGAAACCCGTCTAGGGCAACACCTCCAGGCACGAGGCATACTGAGGTTAAATTAGGTACTGCACAGCTCAAAGAGGGGTACGGGGCCTGACATTCGTGGGTGAGTGTTTGCACTTGAAATTCTATCAAAAGTTCCTAAGCCTGGTTTCCATGCGGCCGGCTAATGGCATGATGATTAATGCTAACATTAATGACTTGTTACTTGTGAGGTGTGAAAAACCTAATGACTGCATATCGTCCAGGTTATTCTCGAGAACACCCTTTTACCTCACAAAAACTACCTAAAAGGCATAAGATTGTGTGAGGAACAAGGCTTGATCGTAAATTTGTGTCTGAATCGCAAAGTTGTGTCTGAACACAACACAACGCACAAACTCAAGGATTTTGACAAGTGAGTGGGTAAAGCTGGATGAACAAGAATTTTAAGATTCGACACTGTCAATCAGTTTTACTAATTTATTAGACTCTGTTTGCATTAGGGCACAATTTTATTTTATGGCACTGCTTAACAGCAGAAACATTGTGCTTACTATAACATAAAGTTGTGGTAACCATAAGCACTGTTTCATCACTGTGCTTGGCCTGGTTGTGCCTACAGTTGTGGGCGCATAGATTTCTATTGTTTTGTTACTACATTAAGCAAATTTTTCCGCCAAGGTAAGCATGCCTTTTGCTGTGCTTACTGTTTACGGTCTCATATGCTTAGCAGTGCACAGGAATTGGGCCTTGGTCTTGTTGGGGTGTGGGAATAATACGATACACTGTATTGCTACTGGAATATAGTGAGGCAAACAAGCTTCTTGATTGGTGTTTGTTCATGTAAAACATACTGTGCATTTTTATTAAAAAGGAGATAACAACCTCAAGTATGATTTCACATTCTTCAAATGTGCCTAAAACTAAGAATCGAAACCTTAAGAGGTCAGTGTGAAAAATCTATACACTTGGTAACTGGATACAGTGTATCAACTACATCAACCACAACAATCAAAGGCCTTCTGATCACAGAGATTTTGAGGGATTTTGGAGAGTAGAACTCACATATTGTTACCATTAAGGCCACCTACTCCACCTAGGGGTGAGTGGGCTTGTTGCATGTTCGAAGTTCGAGAACAAGTAATGTACCATTGTGTTGGTGCACAGGAGAGGCTTTGAGAGTTCAAAAAGGTCTCAAAATATCTCAGGAGTTATTACAGGTTATGATTAAGGGAATAAATATGTGCTTGGCCAGTTTTAAACATGCGTTTAAGACAGGCTCAGGAGAATGGATGCAACTAATGCTTGAGCCACGGGCGAGGGCATTATCAGCATTCATTCTCCTAATGTTTAAGACAGGCCAAGCAAATACTTCTTCCCATTTATAAACACCTTTTTTTTAGTCTGAGAGTCAAAAGAAGTAAGTATATGATAGATTTCCAATGTAATGTTCTAGAATTTTACTTTGATTTTCCCCCAAACCCCGTCCATTTTGTGGTATATTCCTTGTGCAAATTGTCCAGAAGAATCTCTACATATGGATTTGTCATACACGAGCCACGTTGCAAACAGTCTCTTGATTAAACTGTCTCGTCTTCAGGTGCCAGTGCGTTTTGTATGCAGCGTTATTGAACAGGGAGACTGTCTGAGGTATAATTTATGACTGATCTATTAGTTCTTTCTTCTTGACTGTAGGGTCAAAATGTTGCTGTGGGGAAAGCACCTAAAAAATTTAGGCCCAAGTCTCTTCCTTTCAAATTTGAGGGGGTACTTACATTTCTGCTTGCTGTCTTTAGCAGAAGGAGACAGACTGGGAGAGGACTTGGACTTGGATTTTGACTTGGACTTAGCCTTGCCTCCAGACGGTGACGATAAGTCTTCTGATGCTGGAGAGGAGGCTTGTGCATCATCCTTAAGCTTGTGCTTCCTCTTCTTGGATTTAGATGTCTGACGGACAGGAAGATTAATGAGATTGGTGTGACCAGACTACTTCAACTGAAATGTCAATGGGCTTATGACTGAAGGTAAGCGTTCATTTTTGCATCTGTGATTTGCTGAGACAAATAGTAACTACAGATAAGTCTGCAGTCGCACCAGGAACTGACCCATGTTGTGCACAAAGTCTATGCATGATATGCTACATCATGGTGTGACTGACCAATTGTACAAACTACCTTTTTCTGAGTGGGAATCTTCAGCGTAGAAAATAATGCCAAAAAATGGCATCAAAGAGCTTCATGGTGCGCTACACAGGAAACAGAGCATCTCACAAGGAAAAAAATATCCATGTAAAGTACAAGTAACTAATATGACCCACCATAAAACTAAGATGAAGAAATATGCTGTTATCTGAACACTGCTACCAATATGCACAAAGGAATTTCCACAAGTTTCTTGCCTATAACCAACAAGGGCTTCTACTGACAAACTTGTTTACCTCTGATCACTTTCAAGTTTGAAAATGACCAGTGAGGAAGGGGAAAAATCACAATTACCTACTTTGGCGTACTGGGTCACATATGACACAAAAAACCACTTATAAATGATCTGGAGATACTGAAGTTGACATGGCCAGTTTCCAGTGACATAAATTGGGGTGCATTTTCCTGGGGGGCACTTGGTGGGGACCTCATTTTCTGGAGAGAGATGACGTTAGGATCTGAATCACGGAGTGAAAGGTAAAACACTGACTAGGTGGACTATCAACAGATTTTTTTCTTCTCTAATTTTTCAGAAGGGATGGGGGGAGGCAAAGGCCTTGAGCTGAGGGGAGAGCCCATGCCCCCTTCCTTATTTATACCATTGCTAGTCTCAGATGGCTACCTACCTCGCAGTGGCTGGCCTTGGCTTCCTTGTCTTTCTTGCTGCTCTTCTTCTTCTCCTCTGTCCTCCCTTTCTCCTTGTCCTCTCGGTCCTTTTTCTTTTTCTTCTTGGGCACCAGGAACGGGGAATTCTCCTCCAGGGATGCAGCTGCCTCCAGGAGTACAGCCGTCGATGACTTGATGATGGGGCTAAAGGGGGTTGGGAAGGAACAAGTACGTGAGGTCAAGTACTGTGATTTGTTTGCACAAAATGTTCAAGCAGAAATGTCCTGAACTATCCAAATATGATACAATGTCAGTCCTTTTGCTGTAATGGAGCTCAAGACCAGCTTAGAATCACACAAAAAAGTATGGTCACATACAAAATACTTCAAGAGTTCAAGATTTTCTTTTTATAAATACAAACTGACTTTTTTTTCATTTATCAGATGTCACAATACTACTTCTGCTGTACCAAAGTCCACACTGGAGGACTGATAGGACTATTAGGTCACTTGGAAAAAATTCAAGCTAAACAGGTTATCATCATGTAAGCTTCATATAAAAGCGGGTTTTTTGGCCTGAAGTTTAAAGTGGACTGACAGTATATGACAATTGGAGTGGACTGACAGTATATGACATTTGGATTGGATTGAACACATTGACAACATTTACGAGACTGCAGTGGACTGGACTTGACCACATACACATGCAGACGACGAGGCAAAAAATTACCATGGACCGCTCTCTTGTTGGTGGGGCTCTTTACTGATTTTTCGTTTTCTTGGTCTGCCCGGGCCACGTCGCCTGTCTTGTTCCAGGCATCTTGAGCCCTTGTCCCTTCAAAGAGAGCGGAGTGACTTCCAATTACTTCAGACAAAAACCGGGCCCTTAAATGACTGGTACTCTCTTTTTCGGACTCAGAGGTAGATCCAAAACAAGACAATTATTGTCCTCAAACAAGTTCAACCCTACCTGATAACTCTGAGTCTTTAAAAAACATTTAAAAATTTTAGTCGCTAACACTGTTTACAAACTGTGCATTCAAGATGGAGCTCATTGTTGATTTCTATTGTGTCCTAAATTCATCCCTTCTCCTCACGCCTTTCATTTTGTCAGGATCAGGTCTCATAACAAATGGCACAGTCACCCATTTTGTTTGTTGTCTAGGGATTAGCTCTAAGAGCTGCACTTTCGAACCGGATCCCAAAGTTGAAACCACATTTCCAGGGCTATCATGTTAGGCATTTCCAACAGCACTGATGAATAAAGATCCTCTATTTCCAATCACCTCCGTGATTGGACATGACACCATTATAATTGGTACAGTCACTCAAAGCCCTGTCCAAACATGAGTCTTGTTTTCCCAAAGTTCAGTCAGTCGACCTTGGCAGACACGGCGTAATGCACAGCAAATGCTGCACAAAGCATCATGTTGTCTCGACAATTAGTCTCAAAAAAAAAAAGCTTGTTCAACTTTGCTTGTAATCACACAGTGGTGTCTAGTCTCGCGCCATCATAATTTTCCAGAAATTTCAACATCCTGGATGTGATGTTGATTAGCCTGGTCCCATCCAAGGAGTTTGCAGCTCAGCTTGCCAGGCCAAGTCAGCAGATAGCACAACTGACTATTGTCAACTAGAGTCACTCTGTCACATCATTCCAACCTCATGTTTGCCACTATTTTTCTCATTTCCTGTGATTGACCTTGGCATCCTGTGAGCCATGTGTTTTGAGAGGCGAGCCAAACAAACTGCCACTGCTGATAAGACAGATTAATTGGTGCAGATCGCCAGGGGCAGGGCTAGTGTTAGATCCTGGATTTATCGCTGGATTCCAAAGAGGTGACTCCTGGCTCTTCTTATCAAGCACCCAATAACAATTACCTGACAATACTGTGTGTAAATTAATGCAAAGTTTTACTTCTGCATTTAATAGCTTCTCAGTTCAAACCGATTGATACATGAACACAGACTCCTCAACAGACCAACAGACAAAAGAGGACAGTAAACCAACAGACTAGCCCAATTAAAAAAGGATTCGTTTCTGACAGTCACAACCGATTTCAGTGACACAACTTGGCCAGTCCACCCAGATAAAGAGGTTGGAAAAAGCGTAGCAACAATTTGAACTGACAACTGCTTTGCCATTTTTAGCTCCAAAATCACCGCGGGGCAAATGTCAATAAATTTTGCACGGTATCATGAACCGACAACCCCTTTTTACACATCTTTCAGAAAATAAGACAAGGCCCCTGCATGCCAGTGCATGATACTAAGCAAGCTCTATTCGCTGGACAAGGGAATTACAGTCCATAATTAAGATGGGAAATCTCATTAGTCAAAAGCACAAACAAACCTACAGAAGCCTGGCTCCCATTTCTTATGTCAACCTCCAGTCATTCGACATAGTTTCTGCGGTTAGAGTTATCGTAAGTGCACATTAGAAATCTGTTTGCTGCCAGCCAAGTATGGGCCTACGTACTTCTTATCTTTCTTGCGCTGCAGCTTGTCTAGCTCTCGCTTCTTCTCCTGGTACTTCCTATGGAGTTCGGCCAGTCTCTGTGTCATCTCCACCTCATTGGGGTTCAGAATGTCCCCGGCAGTGGCAAAGCTGTCCACTCCATCACCAGAGGCACTCCCTAAAATGGGTATAATTGTGCGATTAATTTATTTAAAAGATAGGTTTTTAGGTCCCAGACGGGACATCCAGAACTTTGTGGTTTCTTTTCGTCTGCATAACGATATCACAACCATGTCTTGCAAATGTCAAACACTCACAGAGTCACGGACCAAGGAAAATTCAAAGATGCATCAAACAGAATGCTTTTATTTTCCAACCAAATACAACAGTGGTCAAATTCAGAAAGTTTGTTAAAAAAAATGTGTATCAACAGAGGTACACATGTCTACTCACAAAATTTCAGCAAAGGCCTAAAGCTGAAGAATACCAGTCAGTACTGAGTGACTGACACTGCATCTTCTTGCCATTTTCAGGATTTATGTAGGTACCGGTAGACAAGCAGAGAAGCAATTAATTCCTACTTACGTCCTCACAGGTCAATCACACATCCTCACAAGTCAACCACTGGATATCCAGTATCAAGTCAAGACACAAGTTATTCCAATGAACAGTGCCAGCAGCATTCGTTTGCTATTTTTCATCCCTTAGTTTTGCATGGCTTTGTGATGAGCTTGGCTATAAGTGTTATGGGCAGGTTTCAGTAAAGTGTAATGAGCATTGAGTGACGGAGACGCATCAAAGTTTTTGTGTGAAAAAATGACACAGGCAGCAAAACAGGCCAGTGATTGAGGTTTCTCTATCATGTACGCACAAGAGGGGGTGTCTAATACTATTCCAGACACCAAATACTTTAACTTGGAAAGCTTGTGTTAAAACTAAGTTTTTCCACAAATAACTTGCACCCCAATTTTTTGAAAATTGCCAAAAAACTCAATTGTGTGTTGGATTTAACTTATGAAAGGAATTTTTATGCCATTCATAATCAGTGGTGGGGGTGAATAGATGAAACAATTTCATTGGCTGACAAAATGGATACAGAAGATTTTTAGTGACTGAGAACATTCTCAGGGTACTCAAAATGCACCTCTCTTAATTAGAGACTCATCTAGAATTGCCCAGCTAATCCCAGTAAAGGTTAACGACTGTGTGCCCACCCCAGCAAAATATTTTGAAACTGAGACCCTTGGTACTATCTGAAACCATGTTTCCACTCTGCCCAGTGTTTTGGAAGGAAGATTTTATATGTACCAGTGTTAAAGATTTACGTTATGTATGGGGGTTTGTCCATGTTTTTTGAAGCAAAAACTGCCCTTTAAAAAATCCAACCAGTCTTCGGAACAAGCAATATATTAAAACTTACTTTTGAAAATAAAATCAGTGGGTGATGTTGGGCATGACTGCGTGATCAGCTGCAGTGTACCGCCACTGGCCGCAGTTAACGCGCTCGCTGTGTTGCCCTGTAGAGGGGTGCCGTTGTCCTGGTGACGAGAGTCCAGCAGATACGAATCGTCCCTGGTTTGGCAACTCGGCACTGCATTAGTCTTGTCATTGTCTGCTGGGCGGAAGTGATTCACAGATCTCTTAATACCAAACCTAAAGATTACGTGATAGAGAGGTTAATAATTGCATCATCCCTGCTGATAAAATCTTGTAAACAGTGTACTTCAACAGTACAGTAGTGCATAGTGTACATTTTATCACATTTCATTTTTCGATCAATAATTATAAATTACTGATGAACTGACCGAGTAACAATTTTGAATGACTGTACGGACGTATCACCAGTTAAGTTGGGTCTGCTTTTATGCCACAGAGTTTTGTAGCTGCTCACAAATTATGCATGAACCTCAAACTGATGCATTGAAACAAACTAGGGAAGTACAAGCTATTTTCTGTCTTCTTTTTGTTTCCAGAAATTTTAACTGTTTTCATGTGTCAAATGTCAAACAGTGCCACTGACATCAGATATACACTCCACCCTGAATGTGTTGTCACGAACTCAGCCAATGCTATCCTTTGCCATCCATAATCGAATGATGTCATTGAGTAGAGACGGTCTACAGTTAAGCACCCTGTCTGGGAGCCAGCACTTGCTTGTGACTATGAAAAACATTCAGGCAAATACTGGTCGTCTTTTTTACACACAGTGCAATGCAAGACAAACTCGGACTGTTTGCTTCGATATTCTGGATCAAGGCTCGCGTAATGTGCATGTATCTCCTGCCTTTCAGTTTGCAAAGCTTGAGCAAACCAATTTTCCATGATCAAGATGTTCCAGTGCACACTGTGTACCTGCACTATTTGTCTATGGCATGTACATGTACATGTACTTCAGTGCTGCGATAGGCACTCCTTCGGAACCCCCTTCCAGCAGCTTTGCAGGCCGGAGCAGGAAGTCAGGGAGCCAGGTTGAACCTGAGATTTATCACACAGCACCAGCCATTCAAAGACCAGTGCTACACCAGTATCACTCCATCGTCACAAATGCTAAATGTCACTGATGCACAGCTGGGGGAACCAGCTCAGGGGGGAACCGAACCGACCAACAACGGTGGAAGTTCTTTTTATTTGACACTACCGCTGCCCCTTGTTGTAATTGGCAAGTACCTGTGACATTTCTACAAATTCTTGATAAGGGTTTTTTCTCCTCCCGCTTATGGCAATGGTCCAAAGTATGCATGCATTTACTCTTTGTTGTAAAAACATCAAAGCTTTTCAGTGCTAGCAGACACCTGGTGTTTGTGAGTGGTAGTCGCACCATATCCTAATGTGCAGGTTTAGAAAGAACATTTATTCAAGGGAGCCTAATTCGGCCTGACTCTTGGGGCTACTTCCTGCCGAAAAGTCTACTTCCTCCAGATGTGCAGCTGTTTAAAGTGAAAGCAATATTCCAAAAATGTAATAATTCTAAGAGTAACGACTCTAAGAGCCTGAAGTTGGGGCATTCCGAAAACTTGTCTACTATGGAGCCTAACGGCATGGCTTTCTTCCTGCTGCAACTTTGGAGGGGCATCCATCACCACGAATGGTAAAAGAAGCCAGGCTCTACCTTCCTCAATCATGCCAACCCTCCCAAACTTCCTGATGCATTTTGAAGGATACAAGCAGAAAATAATTGCACCTGTGTAAAGGTTGTTATCCACAAAACCTGAGGAAACCAATGCTGACCCTAGTTTCTCAAAATCAGTCTGATCTGCTGCAATTTCCTGACAGTAACGTCCTTTTCCATTGCACACAATGAACTTTCACTGAGGTGAGCAAAACTGAAAGTGAACATGAAACTCTGACTAATTGGAAAAGGGAAGTCTGGTTAATTTTGATGATAAGAAAGTCGACCGGATCTGATATTCCTAGATCTAGTTCTTGTCTCCAGATGACGCATTTTGTTCAAACAATAGATCTAATTGCTGATGAGTCAGGGAAGAAAAGATTCTCCAATATGAAGAAGGAAATACGCAACCTACAACTTTTTTAAATTTCTAAATATTTCGGAATGCCAAAAGTATCTTTCCACAAAGTTATTGCAAACTTTACACAACTTTTCCTAATTCAACAGTCTGACTTAAAAATCACTGGTGTGTATTTAAATGAAAATGAATTAAACACATACAAGAGTGTGACATTCTGGACCAATCCAAACCTTCCTTTAACAAAAATATAATACAAGAGCAGTGCGTAAGTGTCTTGGCAGGCACTTTTCTATCCAAAATGATGAAGGCCTTTTATTAAAGCATTTTACTGGTCGTGGATAAATGAGCAACTGCGAACAGCATCAAACTAAATGAATGGATGCCCATTATTTGGCCCTCCTTGGAAACAAGTGATTGCAGCAAAATGCCTTGTGTTACAGGGACACAAATGTCTCATTTTAAGGCTAAGGGTTGCAGCTGCAATGAGCCAATGTTGCACTTCACAACAGTCAGGTGCAATAATAATCAGATCTCTCCACACCCCTTTTATTTGGTAAACTCACAAGCAAACTTACCATTACAGATAGAGAAGACTTTCTGGTCTGCAACCTCGCTCAACAAGGCAATGCCCTCAATGGCAGCCAGCTGGTCCTGATCTAACGCCTCCATCCGCGATGCAAAGCTCTGCGTAGTCGTCAAGACATTTGAAATGAGAGACTCCTTGCCTGCTTCCTCTTGCATAGGGGCTGGTCCTTCTTGAGAGGGCAACTCAGTGTCTAAAGGAGGTGTGGCCAATGGAGCAATAGGCAGCACCGTCTCAGTGATCATCTTCTGTGTCATAGTGGGGTCCAAATTAACATCACAGGGGATTTCAGCTGGTGTTTGAAGAACTGAACTGGGCCTGCTAGTCCTTAAATCCTCAACTGGTTTGGTGTCAAACACAGCAGGTTCCGTTTCGGAGTTTGTGTGAATTGAATTCTTGTTCTCCTCAGTGGGCTTCTCACCCTCAATCATGGGATTGTCGCTGGCATCATCGTTGACAACGTCAACGATGATCAACTCCTGATCTTCACTCTCTTCTGTCCTCAAATGGGATTCCTTGTCATCCTTGTCTTCAGTCTCTTCTGACACAGGGTGCTTCGTCTCGCTGGAGCTGTCCATACTGGCTGGGGTCTCAGAAGGCGAGGTCTGCACACTGATGCTCTTCAGAGCAGTCTTCAGACTGATATCATGTTTGGCATTTTTGCTTCCGTCCGCGCCAATGCTGGACTTGGTTGTGGTTTGCTTTGGTGATGCTGTTGAGGCTCCAGATTCGGTCCTCGGGGATGAACTGCAGGAGACTGCTGGTGCAGGGAACACACCGGCGTGGTTATATAGGTATTGCACTTGCTGTGGGGGGTAGACGTAGGGGACGGGTGGTTGGCCCGGCAACGGAACACCAGGTAGGTAAGGGGTGTGGGCGGGAATCTTCAAATTCAGGACATCTTGTGACACAGGCTGCTTCTCAGAGTGACTGTCACTTTTTGTTTCTACGCCCGATGAGCTTTTGCCACTTTTCTCACCGGCCACTTTCTCTCCACTCCCTTTGCGGGACTGCTGTTCCCTCCTGCGCTGTTCCTCCCTCTGGCGCTGCTCATCCTGCCGGTACCACTGGATGAGAGCCTCGTGCTGCTGCAAGGCAAGGTGGTAGTCCGCGTTGGGCAGGGGCTGGTCAGGACGATGGGTCAGGGGGTGAGACGACTGGTGGGGTAAGGGCGGGGCAAAGGAGGGTTGATTCAGGACGAGCTGCTGCAGCTGGTGGCTATGAGGCTGCAGGTGAGGAGGGACCAGATAGGGCCACATACCTTCAACAGACAAAAAACAAAGAAATGAAAACAAAATTAAGAAAAATAAAATCACTATTACACAATGCTGTACTTTGAACTCCTCTCCGCTAAGGCTGATCTGACCTGAAGTTACTCCGAGAGGTAAGGTAACAAAATTTTTGACCTAGATACACAGTTTAAAAGTTGCGTAATTGTCACAATAATTAGAAATATGCTGTTTGTCTCCCTCTAGGGGAGAGAAAAGTTATTTAACATAAAAAAGCTTTATTATTAAGTAGAAAATTAATGCTTCTTTTGATTAAGACTAAAACTATTACCCTCTTCAGAAAGGTTATTAATATTCTCTGTTTCAGCAGATACAGAACTGGCCAAAACAGCACTTCTAGGAAGGACAGCCTCAAGTTGCTCTGAGATACCAAACTAGGCTGGCTACTTACTCAAGTTCGGTGGTACACCGGAGTCTGAATGCACGGCAGGGGCTTGGGGCACAAGTACAAGCTGACCCGTAGCTGGATCCCTGGCAACCTGGAAACCTGCAGGTGGTACCTGGAGATGACTGGATGCTCCCTCCCCAGCTGCATGTAATGGAGTCGCAGGGGGCGTGGTCAGGCCAAAGGGGTGGCCCAGCCAGAGAGATGGGGCATGGGGTGGACCCGGTGCCCTGGGCAGCCACGGGGGAGGGAGGGCCAGGTGGGCTGGGTGGGAGGGGGTCATCCGTCCATCTGTGGGGTCAAAGTGGTGAGGAGAGTGGCCGAGACTGGTGCCACCTGTGCATGTCACATGAAAGACAAATGGTGATGATATAACATTCATTCAATAACACTACTTATAAATCTGAGGAAAAAATGCCAATACAGTGAAAGCAGTCAATAGATGACAGCGTACCTAAGAACAGCATTTATCTGTAAAAAAAATGAAGGAGAAAAAGATAAGGAAACTTCAAGGGAAAGGATGATTCAATAAGCTGTGATTTTGTGCCCAAGTCTGTGTCAGGAGTAGTAAACATTCTTGACAAATCTTACAGAAAAACAATTCTGATTGTGCGTCTTGTACCAAGGGAGAAAAAAAATTAAAGTTAGCTTCATCTAGTCCTCACATGAGGTAAGCATGACAAACTGAACATGTATTCTCCAGCCTTCGATTATATGAAAATTTATTGTAACAATAACGAATTTGACAAGTGATACATATTTGGTACGGTAACAATATTTGAGCTCAACCAAGCTCCTCTCTAGTTTGTTCAAACTCATATAAACCAGTTTGTTGAAAAAGTTTGAAATTGTGCAGTGTGTGTCTTGTTCATAACTCATCTTTTACATCAGCAAATACTATAACTGAATTATCATGCATAAAGCTCGCACTGTCAGTCATGAAGGAGCCAACTGTGGTGTCCATTCAAATTATGATCCCAAGGATCTGTTGACGCACCTGTGACAATAAGGTTGGACCCCAAGTCCCCCGGGTACCGGTGATGATGGTACTTCGTCGGCGGCAGCAGATCAGTTGCTTCCCGGTGAGACCTGCTCATCAATGGATTACAAAAAGAAAATTGCACTGAAGTATGCAATCTATCCTTCCGGATAACCGATTTTCTGCCAGGGATTGTTGGGGGGGTTGGGGGTAAAGAAAACTGCCAAAACAAACACATTATGCCTCCAATGACCAGGGATCAGTATTCTTACTTTGTTATAACCGGGGTCCAAATCAAAGTTAATATAGTTTACATTTGAAAAAGGCCAATGCACCGAGAAAAACACAGGGTATCCAGTAATTTATATTCAGAAGATATAATCTCGTATATTCAGCAATGTTGTGATCGGTAAACCAGGATTCAAATATGCACTCAGCCTATCAGTCCAGTGAATGAGTCCTGGGTACAAAGGACAATAGCATCTAGTGCACAAATCCATCTTAGAAGATTCTGGTGAATGAACTTGGCTTTTATTGTATTAGCCTAGTCCAAAGTGTGCACTTTTTCTCCATATTTTTTCCCCTCTACAGCAACTGTGTCCAAATTTCCCAGGTTTACATTGATACCTTGGTGAGTGCTCCCTGTGCTTGGAGTCTCTGTCCACTCCGTGCAGGGCCCGGGAGCGAGCCCCTCTATCTTCAGCCTCTTCAGACCCTACATGGGGACTGTCTGCTTGTTAATAAAGTTGAAATAAAAATCAGATTTCATGGAGTAAGGAAACAAGGCATAGGCTTGTGATTTCAGTTCAGCACGAACCGTTCCTAGAAAACAGGTCGAGGATGAAAAGCCAGAATGAGTATGAATTTTCCAAATTTATAAAGCTCAACCCTTTTAATTTTGCTGATCTTGTTTTAACTTGAATAGATATAATATAAACTTGAATAAATAAACAAGCATTTATATGCAAGGCATACATTTGCTCATTACGACACAAAACCATGAGAATGCAGAACCAACATTGTCTTAAGACTGAACTTCACAACAGGCATACTAGTCCCAATTTGTACTATGGCAGTTTTAATTTTGTCCTACACTTTGTCTTACATGTAAATATTCTGTGATGAACTAAAAAGTCTGCATGTTTGTTGCACTATGAGGTTGTTTGTGTGTTGAACTGTATGTAGTGTAGCCAAATTAAAATTTACGAAAGGCCTTACTTCTTGGCGTGGCAATAGTGGATGGCCGGCCCTGGCTCAAACTGTCCGAGTCCTGCCGCTTCTGAGCCACAGCTATGCCTACTGGAGGATTGCGGCCATCACTTCCCTTGATCCCAGGAGTCGATCGCCCTTGGGATCCAAGACTGTCTAAGGATGTCTTGCTGCCATGACTTGTGGATTTGCTACGGTTTTCGGTCTTAGTCTCACAGCTTTGCTTGGTAGCTTTGCTGCTGCTGCCGCTTCCACCAGCAGCACTGTTACTGCTGCTCCCAGGAGATGTCCTTTGGGTGTCCGAGTGAGCCTGATGAATGCCTGCTGTCAGGACAGACCGCAGCATGCTCTCCTGTGGCGCTGTATATGGGGGGAAATCCCTGCTCCGGCTATGCTCAGGGATCAGCTCAGGCCTGCTGTCCGTTCGCGGTGATGGGAAGCTTGGCTGGTGCGGCGTCCTGTGCATCATGCCTGGGTCCAGCTTTGGTGGCTCCTGGCCCGGGACTCGCACGCCTGGATGCTCGTAACAGTAGCCCCGCTTCGCAGCAGCCATGTGCCACTCCAGGTATCGCCGCTGTTCATCGGCACTGTACAGTGTGGATGAGGCATCCAGTTTGCCTCCGTCCCTAGAGGACGGCACCATACCACCTAGGGGCAGCGAGTAGCCTGCCATGTGGTGGGGATAGCTGTGCATGTTGGGGGTTGTACTGATGATAGCAGCATCGGACGTCCGGCATGCTTCCCTGTGAATGGAATCGCTGGCAGTCCTGTGTGAACTCTCATTACCCCGATCCTTCCCATTGGTTGGGGGGTCCGAGGGTGACAGATGGTGGTCACGACTTTCGTGAGCAGATTTACTACTCGAGTGTGTCTTCTTAGACTTCTCATGTCTGTCAACTTTTTCACTTTTGCCTTTGGTAAGTGCCGATTTGACTTCCATACTTTCCTTAATCTTTGCTCCACAATCCTGGTGTGAGGTTCCTACTTTTGTCTTTTCACTGCCAATATCCGACTTGGGCAGGGCAGCTATCTGCTCCTTTGTTGACAATGTAGTACCAACTTTGGCAAACTCCTTCTTGATGCATCCTTTGTCCTTCTCTTTTTCGTTCACCGCCGATCCATGGCTGCTCTCTTTCCCATTAGCCGAGGTCTTTGCTTTTGACTCCTTGACCTGGACAGTCGCACTAGATGCCGGCCCTGGGATGAACTCCCCTAAGGCAGGCACAAATGTAGTGGCGTGGACCTTGGAACCGTCGCGGGGGGTCTCTCGCCCCACTTCCCTCTCCAAGCTGAGATGCCCTGTACCATGCAGGTAGATCGGGAGGTGGCTGATGTAAGATGGCTGGCTTTGGGAGGAGGGGGAGGGCATTGATGCGTGGGCAGGAAAGGAAATTGGCTTGGAGACTGAGGATGTCACACCTACAAAAACAAAAGAATGGGGAAGTAAGAATGACAAAGGAACCTGTGGCCATTTACATGTATGGTAGAAGGATGCCCAGAAGCTCATCCCATTTTTAAACGCTGCCTAATCTTGCTGAGTCTAAAGAGATAAAATTACTTGTGTTAATAGCCTTCTCCAAACAACTCCATGTGACACATTCATAGAAAGACAACAAGTAAACAAACGTTTCATCAATTCTAGGTCTTCAGTCTTAATCACAATCCTTGAACAAATGCTCAGATATGAACGATGTTTCAATCAAACTCAGTGAAATTCGATGAAAGGAGCTATCCACAGTACTTCAACTTCCAGAGATGGTTGACAGTCACAGGGTGTTTATCTGTGGCAAAATTATCTGTCTCTTCACTGTTGATTCCGATGCATTTGTTCTCCTTGGCATGGATCAGAGCCATGTCTCTCATCACCTGTCAGTTCAGTGGTCCATAGGGAATTTTGTGGGACAGCCATCTAATCTTTAGGATCCTGTGTTCCTTCAAACCCACGATACATGCAACGCACTCACAAAAAAATGTCCAATTCCCCTTGTCTATTTCAAATAAAATGGTACTTTGTTTT
The DNA here is from genome assembly GCF_001949145.1 of Acanthaster planci. The sequence continues at coordinate 1,594,204 of NW_019091365.1, forward strand.
GTTTCATAGATTTAATGAAGAAATTTTTCTTTCCTCTGACATGACAAAAAATAAACATTTGGAAATCTCTGGTGAATTTGTCTGCACGCCAGAGACATTTGAGATGGACATCTTTACATCACGCGTTACATTGTCACGTTTGCCTTCCTTCCTGATGCTGACTCGATAAATACTCAGGACTCCCACCCCCCTCCTCGAATGACACTACGATAGTGAATGCTGTGCTCCTCTTGTTCTTTGCACTGCTCACTTGCCCAAATCTGTTTTGTATTGCAGCATTTTGTCAAGTAATGTTCCCCGGTTTTCTTGCGAAGTGGCCAAGCGTGAAAATGAAGGAAACTGAGTCAATGCTTAGTGAGAGCTCAGAATAGCAGTACCAGGAGCGCAGAGTGGGGGGGGATGAGGTCAATGACAATAAACCCTATTCCCGCGACGGCCAGACGCCCGTGCCACCGGTGTTTTTAAAACTTTAATTTCAGAATAAATCTGGCCAATCTGGGCAAAGTCTTCTGAGGCCACCATTGAGTCATCAACTGCTACACTCTTGCCCCTCAGAGGGTAAGAGCTAACAATGTCTGCCCCTCACGTTGTTCATCTGGTTTTGCTTTCTTTCCCAAATTGGCTTAAGCCCTAAAATGGGCCTAGCCCCAAATTCAGTAATGTGTGAAAGCTCCAAAGGAAATACATGGGTCAGGGTAATTGAGTTACTGTACAAGGACAGGCACCTTTTTTTCCTGAAATAAGGTAAACAGTAAAATTTCAGAGAGACATGTTTCCATGTGATATAACACTGGTGTAGTTTCTTTCTATGCTGACTGCTTTCTTCTAGATTTTTTGACCTAGGGTACTACTGCTTGTGTTAGATATTTTTAAATAAATGCAGCCAACAGCAAAATGTGAGTGACGATAATATTTCCAAAATACTAACAAGGGACATTCTAGCATAGCTGTATTGTACATGTGCATTGTTAAAAGCAGTTGACTAACGGTCAAACTACTCTGCCCGGACTAGCCCACAGCTCTGTTGTTGGGAACCACAACCAAGTGTAATCAAAAATGGCAGGTACTACTGAAAAACTCCTTTAAACAGCTGGTCCTGCTTTGAAATAAATCATGTTATGCAAATTCAGCAAGCCTTTTTATCCACTTTTCTTAATTACACAAACAGCAAAGCAGGCAAAACCTGAAGGAAGCGAGCACTAAATTTTAGCATATACAACTTCTTTACTGTATGATGTCATCAAACATACAAACTGAGGGCCTATTCCATGCTCCAACCATATATGTGAAACCTCTCTTTTACCTGTGCATTACAGCCTTATATGCCTATTATACCCGTTTTTAGGCACTGCAATCAATAAAGATTATTCAGAGTTCTCCACGTTTAGTGTTAGTGAAACATTGCACCAGCATATTCAGGTGAAGAGTGCATGCTGAATGGTAAGGATAATAAGAAACAGCTCTTTTTACAATGGTCAACCAAGTGCTGTATCCTGTGAACGCGAACGTGTGCGAACGCACACATAACAAGCAAAACATGTTGTGTGTGCGTTCGCAAAGTGCTTTGGAATGCTGTGGGAACAGTTATACCAAGCTTTGAGGTTAACAATGAACTCCTGATGCTGTTTAAATTGTACTTACACGTGTTAAATGCTGCTGTGGGGACCAATGATCTGGGGCTCGGCAACTTCTCCTTCTCAACAGGGCTCTCCCGAGACAGATCTCCGCTGATCACACTGTGAGGACTGCTAAGGCTACCAGTGACAGAGGGACTGGATTGAGGGGGCTTAGCTCCAGTAGGACTTGATCCCGAGAGATTGGCGCCTGTTGGATTAGGTCCCAAGGAAGACACACCACTTGAACTGGCTTCAGCAGTCCTTATGTCTGAGAGACAGGTCCCTGGCAGACTAGCTCTTGTTGGACTATCTCTGGTAGGATTAGCTTCAACAGGGCTAGTCTCTTTAGGATTAGTTCCTGTTAGATGAGCCCCAGATGGATTAACAGCTACAGAATCTGCTCCTATCATAGTCATTCCCTTGGGACTGACATTGACAGGATAACCCCCTGCAGGATGGATACCCGAAGAAGTTGCTCCAAGAGGACTCAACGTGTTGCCATCAGATGCTGCCAAGCCAGCTCCAAAGGGCCCACCTTTGGGAGGACTAAGGCCAGAAGAGTTCTGACTTGTGGGAGCATCCACTGGTGACTTTATCTTACTGGAATCAACTCCTGTGGTCAAAGCATCCCCCGATGAACAGGTTCTTTGAATACAGTCTCCGGCTGCAGAAGCAGACATAACTCCGGGGGAACCAGTCGGCACAGAATTAACTCCACTACAGCCTGCTCCTGATGGGCTTACTGAAGATGAGCTGTCAGTAGTGCCGTGAGTAGAACATACTGGTGACGCTGGCAACAGAGGTGCTGACGTTGCACTTGTGACTTTAAAGTTGTTTGACGGTGGGGAGGGTTTTCCCGAAGAAGGCACCATAGTGGATGAAGGAGGACTGGCAGTCAGTGGCACAGCATCTGCACCTGTTGGTGACCTGCTATTGCCATTGGATGTGTCCATTCGCACTGCCTGAGTAATGTCCAGAGTGTCAGCACTTGCCGATAAATGTGTGGAGCAACTTGTGTGTTTTGTTTCTGAAATGGATGATGCTGGCGTCGAGTTCTCAGAAGTGGCACACACAACAGTTGATGTTTGCGGCAAAACTTTCTTCTCAGCGGCAGCAGCGGGAATGCTTGATAGCACGGCATTTCCATTCACATCCACTGACAGGTCTTTCCGCTTGCTTGATTTCTTCCGCTTTTCTGAGCTCGATTCTTTTGATTTGGGACTCGAAGTAGGCAGACCTGGGTTGGCCTTTGAGCTGTCTTTCTTGGAACTCTGAATGCTATCCCCATTACACTTTGACACCACGTTGGGGAGTTCCTCCCTGCTGATTACTTCAACTGTCAGAGCCAGGGGGTTGTTTTGGACTTTTTGCTTTGGTTCGGGTGATTTATCAGTCATCTTATTTGGCGAGTCTTGAGTTAAGTCCGACTCTAACTTCTGCTCTTGTTTTGGTGCAACGTCACAACCATTACCCTTTTCCTTTGAAGCCATCTTACTGTATCTACCTAAGACTGGCTCTTTTTTCTCCTCAACTGCATTGCTCTCTGTGACCCTCTCCTTATTTCTGCTCCGGCTAGAATCATGTTTGGACGCCTTCCTGTCCTCACTGCCTGAGGTGTGCCTCAACTTTGCTGGTGGGTGGGTAGAAGTCTTTGGGGAGAGGGTGCTCTCCTTCAGTGCATGAGGAGAGGTCTTGCTTAATTTTGATGGTGGGCCTTCCCATGGGTCACTGTTCCTGGTGTGGTGGGATGCTGGAATGCGTTGGCCATCTATGAAAGGAACAATATATTTGACACATGAGCAACTCTTTCAAGACCTTGGCATCATCTTCAGGAAGTACTTGTTGCAGAGGGAAGAATCTTCGTTCATTTGGGCAGAAAAGGTGTACAAAATATCAATGCTCAGACTGGTAAATAAGCAGACATGTATGGTGATTTCCACGGTTGCTTGGGTATTTTTCGGTTGCTGCTTTTATTCTTCATGCAGTGAAGAACAGACCTCTCAGCAACACATCCCCTGGGAACTGCTCATATGAAACTAGATAATCTCTAAAAAAAAGTTCAAGCAATTAGAACAAAGCATCTAACACATACTGTTGAAATTTATCACAAAGCTGTCGTGTAATAACAATGCACTTTGCAACCCACATTCAACTGTCATTTTCACAGTCAATTTCTTGAAAGCTACATCCAAGACAACTGGTCTCCCAAGTAAAATAAAAAAACCAGCTGAGATGGAACTCTTCAAAGGTATTAGCAGTGACAAATGAGCCAGGAAAGTGAGCGAGACAGAAGAGGTACTTGAAACTTCCACAGGAAAACGAGTTCCTTGTTACCTGATTTAGCTGTGGCCGAAACGGCAAGGAGTCCCTGGGTTCCTGGACCTGGCAGTGAGCTGAGTGTGGTGAAGTAAGGCTGGTAAGAATGTGCACTGCTGGCTACAAATCCTGCATACCCTGTGACAAAGAGAAAAACCTCTGTCAGCCACAGTACGTCTAAGTTCCTTTTCTCTTGACGTCAACGTTTTCATTAGCAAATTCAAAATATATGTCAATCTGTCTTTAGTGGGAAAATGAAGTACAATGCACTCACATGCCCACAAATCTCTCAGGGGAACAACCAGAGGGTGGTTTTATTTTGGGAAATGCAGGAAAGGTCAGGTCAAAGGTCATCTCTTGGGGGAAAGCATGTATGCCTGACTTGGGAATAAAAACAGCAAGCTGTCTCCTCCCCCTCCATGAAAAGTCTCAGGTTGCAGGTGAATACCCATTGATGTTGCACTGTACACATATAATAATATACAATTTACAAAAGAGTAACTGTCACACATGATGTGAAACCTGGTGAAAATGACCTTTTTCAAAATATAAAATAATGGATCAGCCAAGACAACTTCAAAATTTCATTTTGTATTGTTTCACTGGGAAGCAGATTTTCCTACGAGTGTCCAACACAGCATGGTACTCCAATGTTTGCCACATCACGCCCAGAAAAAAAAAACCAGAAAATACAACTTAGTGCTTTGTCACAGCCTCCGCCTTGGCACTCTGCCAAGCATGAACAAAGATTTGAGGCAGGTGTGGTCTGAAATAATGTACGCTTGTGGGGAAAGAGAAAAAAAGACCAAAATTCCCTAGGGGAAGTTCCCAAAGCAACTCGACCCCAGGGCAAACAGCAACTTTCCAATTTAGTCCACATGCCCTAGACGTTGCCTGAAAATGAGGAAGAATACGTGCAGCTCACACACGTTTCACTTCCCCCCGCACACATGCCACCATCTATCACAAGTTTGCTTTTGAAACAGAGGTGAAAACATTTGTTCATAAAATTGACCAATTAAAGAGGGACTTGCCCGAATTTTCTTCATTTTATTCCCCCTTGACTTGAGAAAATCCTCAAATTTGTCCATCTCAAATGACATTCAGAACCAAGCCAAGTACAAAAGGATGATGTCTTTTGAAAACAAAATCATGAAGTACATGTAGTTGGGACTCTCAAACACTGTACGTCATAAATGCCAGCATGAAGTCACAATTAGTAATTCTTCTCACATAACGTTAACATGTATTAAGAACTGGAAAACAATTCAGGCAAAAATAAATTTCTCCTTGCACACAATATTACACCTGAATATAACCCAAACACACCTGCATGATTTCATGAGTCAAAAAGAAAAGAACATTTTCGTGAATAACTGTCTTACCAAATCATCCTTTCAGGATGAATTCCTCTACAAATACTAGGTATTTCTTTAAAAAAAAAAACAGAGCAAGAGACACAGAGAGAGAGGGGCCTTTAAGAAGTTCCAGCCTCACTGTCAAAATGGCCCGGCTCATGCCACATTCATGCCTACTGTTCTGGAAAATGTGTTCTCTCTGGTGCACATGATCCAATGCCTGTGGTTGAAACCAGTCTGATCTCAAAACGGCCCTGGCATACAGCACATTTCCCAACAGGGGACAGCCTTTTGTATGTATCTCTTGTACTCCTCTTGCATATGGCCCAGACATGCACACTCATAAAACATCATTAATATCCACAAACGTAGATCTAAATCTTTTGGTGGGGTCTGGAATGCCACAATTTCCTCCAGTTAAATTAAAGGAAACTTTGCTGGTCCTGCAGTGGGCTCAACGGACGAAATTACTAAAGAAGCTTTGATATAACAATTGTACAAGGGCAAAACCAAGCAACATGACTCTGACATTACAAAAACAACAATGACCAGGTTTTATCAAGAATACAATCAACTCCAAAATTCTGGGCTGCGATATAAACAACCAATTCTGTGGTTTGCTTTCTAAGTATTATCTTTCACGTTTTTGACGCCTGATTTTTCCCCTCCCAATCCTGGCCATGAAAGCAATAAAATCAGCCATTAAAGATGCTGGTTTGTCTGTCAGCATAAATTTTATCGACCAGTTAGAAAAACAAGTGCTGATGATAATGGAGGGGGCGGCCCGGGTACATTTGTAAACTTGAGCATGAACCGTCCTCTCAGTTGCAGGGTAAAACAACAGTTGGGGACTCTCCCGTGGGCCTCCGTGTGTAGCAGTTGCTGTTTATTTTTTCTTGGGAAAGGGCCAAAGGTCTCTGATTGACACAAGACGAAGGAAAGCTGTGTTCCTGCCCACATGTACAACCTTTTCTTTTCCTAACACGGCTCAACAGACCAAAATAAATGCTAGTTCTGACTGGAATACGGGGAGCAGAGTACACTTTCATGAATATACAAGATGTTCACCGTTCGAGGGGCTGAACACCAACAGAACTTCAAATCTTTATATAGCTTTGATACTTACAAAACTACACTTTCAACAAATTAAACAAAGCAAAAGGATTTTCAAGAAGCAGAATACAAAATTGCTGTTGTTCGAACATAACATTTTCTTGGACATTCAGATTCCAAACATTAGTTTGCTCTTTGGCCCATTCACCCCCCCCAAAAAAAACCAACCACATTTTAAAAGGCACCCCCATAAAAAACATAAAAAACAGGGGTCTGATTTCAGCCGAATTGCATTTCGTAGCATTGAGCAACTGTACAGAGAAACCCTGAAAATGTTTGAGGCATTATGATTTTCAACTGGAATGATGTGCACAGAAAGTTGACTAAATGTGCAGTTTACACAGTCCAGGATTTTAGGGGAAGTATGACCCTTTAAGCATGAACCCAACCCCCCTTATATAAAAAAATCTCCCCTACTCAGAATTTCCAGCGAAAAGCATTTTGTCACCAAAACCTATATATAATGTGCCCCCCATACAAGAATCCCCAAGTACCCCCGAAGCAAATCGAAACTCCACTTAAAAAACGCCACTGAAAGGAGCAAAAGTCTACCGCCAGCATCCCCCAGTTCTCCCATATCCCATACTGTGCCATCGTCCGCGGTCAGATGTAAAGTGACCCATACACACACCTTCTGAGTTGGGCAGCCAGAACTGGTTCATGGTTACTGGTTGTGCGATGACCCCACCGGACTGCTTAAAGGTGTCGGAACTGGAAGGAGTGATGTAGTTGCCGAGATAAGAGAAACCGGACCCTGGGAAAGAAGGCCAACGAAAGAAATCAACCTTTTTAGGTTACACTTTAGGGCCTAGCGGTACAAGAAACACGAAAAACCACAGAAGAAACCAAGTTTGCAACAAAATACCGACTAAAAGCAGAGGGGAGAACATTGGATTTTTGAACACAAATTGGGCACATAATGTGGAAGGTAACTACACAGCGTGATGGACCAAAATGTACGAGGGTTAGGTCTGAAATGGATGGTGCTTGTACATGTGCAGTCGCGAGAGCTTTCAGTGGCTCAAATACCTTGCTAGAACCTTCCAAGTTGCCCCTTTGTTGAACATATCAACCTTTCAACAAGAAAGAGGTGACAACACAGGTCTCTGGGGTGGTTCCATGATTTTTTGGCAAGGGGTTTCGCTTTTTTCCATGCGGGAGAGGGGGAGCTGTGTTCCTTGTTGATGTTGAAGCCATTTCATCTCTTTGCTTTGTCCTTAACTGAACACAAAAATATGACCTCGAAAAGGTTCTGCTTTTTTTCAGAGGGAGGGGGCTAGCAACCGTGAGACATAGGCCGCTAAAAACAATACCAATGACCCCCCCTTCCCTGGAGACGCGCTTGTGTTTGGGATCCATTTCTTTAACTTTTTAAGTCTCATGCATCCAATACTTTATCAGTTACGCATCAAAATTATGACTGTGCTTAACCATGGACCACACCCAGCTCGTTGCGACTGACAGACGACATCTTTCCTCTCGGAGCCAGAGGTGAGACAATGCCCTGGTGTGGCACCCCCCCCCCCCGGTTTTCGCTCGCTGGAGCTCTTAGACAACTCGTCTACGTCTCCAGGCGGGAAAGGAATCCTCTAATGTCCAAAGTGACTCAACAGTAGACAACTCCAATATTTTACTTCTTAGTATAAAACAAATTAACTTTCTTTGGGGGGGGAAGTACCCCATGTTGAGCAAATGTATGCGCTAATTAAAGAAATTCCAAGTGGCCGATGACAGTAAAACAAGTCTCGAGCGAAGGAAATTATTTTAATATGTCAATGACGGTTGGCGACATATCTTACATTGGAAAGCCTGTCCATCTTTGCAGGAACTTTAGAGTGCCAATAAGGACGTTGTAGAAGACTGACCCCAGGTTTCTGTGCTGTATGTACATGCAAATCTACCGAAACGGAATCACCGAACAGCAGGCCAGATTAAGCTGTCATCTTTAAGCAGCTCCTTGACATACAATGTGCAGGCGCGAGGTCCCCACAGGAAACTAAACAGTGGATTGAGATCGCCACTAGTGCAGGCACTAAACTCGATTGTAGGAGATGCCGATCTGCTAGGATCGAAACGTCAGGCCCTCTTTATTTTGTGATTTGTATTTTAGGTCACTGTAGTAAGCAAGCAGTTTGAAGCAGTTTTGTATTACATATGAAGTGAAATATTGGTAAGAGTTACTACACAGATAGAACGGGTGGTCTGTTTCCCCAGTTCAAATCCCTCCGGATACACCACATGGGTACTGCTTGTTGAATTCTTCTTGATGGGCTGGACTCTTCTCAGAATTCAGTATCTCAGATTTTAAGTTCTCATGTCCCAGACTAACGTTACTCTTTACTTCCTTTAATTCAAAAGCGCGGACCTTAGGGCAAACATGATGTAGTACAGATCAGACTTGTCGGGGTTAATAAGTCACGACTTTAACCGAAAGTGCTAAAAACAAAAATCTAGTTTGCATCATGTTAAATCTGAAACTAGAAACTGATAGACGGAGAACTGAAAGAGAAACAGGTAGACAAGGAACTGAAAGGAGACTAAAGAAAGTATTTGGGGTAACAAAGATGCGGCAGTTCCAAGCTCCAACGGAAGAGATTTGCTTTTAGGCTATTTCCTGGGCGATAACTGTTGTGTCTGAACAGCCAGCAATCAGGGTATCATGTATCTCAAAACAGGATACGCACAACGTAAACTTGAACCCCAGAAACCGCTCACAAGACATCGAACAAAATGCAAAGGCAACTTGTTGAGGAGTTAATGTGGACATGTTTTGAACACATAGGGATGGGGCCGTTCCTTTAATTCAGCTCGGTTCTCCCTGGTAGCATATAAATTTCAGTGTCTTCTTACCAGCCTGACAATATCGCTGTGCAAATAAATACGGGCAATTTTTTATTTTTATTTTCGCGGGTTGTTTTTGCTGAGACGTATAACCTTCTCCGGTCCTCGCCTGTTCTGTATCCGTCTTCGGCATAATTTGGAGAGCAACTCTCCTGCAAAAACACACCTTCGGTGCTTATTTACCAAATAAATAATGAGTTCACCAGGCGTAATCAAAGAGGTCATTTAGCAATGTTTCGAAATAATACAGTCCGCCCGCTTGCCCTGCACTCGTCACATATCACTTGGAACTGTTGAAACGAAAAGAAAACCCACAAGGTAAGTTGAAGGCCAAAATCCACTATATGTTAGTCTATATCACTGTCCACCTCCGTAAGTGAGTGCATTCTAGCATTTGCGATTTAATTGGTGCTGTAAATTGTTTCTTGTCCTTTGAATCTTAACTCTTGTGTGCAGCCAACGGATCCACACGCCGAATGCATGACTGGCCATGTGCTGCATATGTGGCGCCAAGCACGTACATTTTGGAATTACGGCCTTGGCCCCTGCCTCGAATAATAACGGGCAATGAACACTCTATGTATTTGTGGCACTGCAGGCAAGAGATTCATTGGTTAAGAAGGTAAGAGATATCAAACGCAAAGTGTATTCCAGATGTTTTGTGCCTGACTGTGTAATTTATGGGTAGACCTTTAGATGGGACATGCGAAGGCGTAGATCCAAGTCAGGCAACCATCAGGTAGTTGAATCATGGAGCCAGTGCACGTAAATTCCGCATTTCTTTTTCAAAAAAAGGAACCTTGAAAAAAAAAATAAAACTGTTGATTTTTGAAATTCACAAGAAGTAAAGAATTAACTACAACTTTAGAAAAGACTACTTTTCTGCCAACTTTTTTATTGAATCCTTCAGCAAAACCAGAAGTAGGCCTACACATAAAATAACGTGCAACAAAACAGGATCCCCTTTTGTCTAAAAATGTAATTTCAGAGGTTTCCGTAATGCATATATTTTTCATGCCATTGCCAATATTTTCTCCAGCTAAGTTCAGGAAGCATTATGAAGAACACAGCTGAAAGGTGCCTCCTCTCGGTGACCGTTATTAAAGAAAGCCTGGTTCCCTATATCCTGCCAGAATCACTCCGTCAATACCTCATACATTAATTACCTCCAATTAGTCACTGGAGAGCTGCCCTTCTGCCTGGCCACTGGTTAATGCATCGAGTGTCTGGGGACAAGACCTAGCTGCAGGACACAACGCACCTGTCTCCAACCAGATGGACAAGTAACAAAATATAAAAAGAGAGAGCCAGATGCATTCCGGGTATTCCATTCAGGGGTCTACTCAACAAGCTCACATTGATTAAAATGCCAACTCATGGGAAGTTCTGATTACTCAAAAATTTTCAGGGACCAAAAGGGTTCACGTGGACCACGACAAGTTTAAGACTTCACAGCCTCAAAACTGAGAATGCACGAAAGGCATCCTTCATTGGAAGAAAAGCTGCTATTGTTAATATGAAACGTTTACAAGAAATTCATCCCTATGGTAAAGAAAAGTTGTCATTATGAATACAGAGAACACTTAATCACCAAACGTTTCATGAACTCATCTCTGATTCTCATCTCCCCCGAAAAAAAAAACTGAAGTTCGTTTGATTTAGTTAAATTCCCGCCTGCAAAATGAGAACAAAACGTAAAACTATATTCAGCAAGTCCTACTCACTAACAAAATCTGCGACACTATTCTCAGTAGGCTATCTCTGGTGGCGAAAATCACGCACGTGTGTGCTCATGACATAATCACCGAACGTATGCAGTTCCCAGAAAAGAAACAGGTTATTGAACTGATATGCCCACGGATCAATGGCTCTATTATGAAAATGAAAGATGAACACAATGACTACTGCATCGACCACTTTTTGTCACTGCTGTACGGCTAAATAATCATTTTTCTATTCGGTAGTTTGCTTGTGAAAAAATACAGCAATTCCTTATATCAGACTGTTTGGGAACTTAGGCCTACTATCTTCAGGTGTAAATCAAGTTACAGATCACACTGTTTGAAATATCCGTCCGATTGTTTTAAAAGCACATGTGGAATGTCAAAGGCATCCTCCAAATTTTTTTTAAAGATGTTTGTCACAGATCCGCGAAGTTCTGCACCTACGTGTATTCACCCACAAAATGAACATTCAAAAAAATCTAAGATGCGTCACAAATTTCACAATACGATGCGAGAATTAAACATCTCAGATCATGAACCGATTCATTAATTCACAGAATTTGGCGAAAACGCTCTATTCTAGATGAGAAGCTTTTGCATTATTTTCCCATACCAATCAGCAGTTGAAAGTACCTCCAGCCGGTTCAAACAAGTGCAGCAAGACCAGGCCGTTCTGCGTCTTCAGACATAAAGCAGTCGGTGGACTGACCCGTGCGCATGAATGCGGCCGCTCTCCCTCGTAACCAAGTTATTCCCGGCCCGGCCACACTGTCACACTTTATCATGCACTTGCGCCAGAGAAAAACGAAGGGGTGGTTGCACTTTCATTGCAAACAGAGATCCAAGGAATATGATAAATTGGAGCTGACTTTTATGAATGGAATTCCAACCAAAAAAAACGCAAGCTTCTTTTCCATCATGCAAGTGCGCACATCTTTTGTCTTGTTTGCATGGCATTCGCACACAAACTTTATTTACGGAACAGATTTTCTAATCATTAAAATTTTGCACTATAAAACTACACAGAACAGAATTTAAGAACAAGATTTCGCCTTCTGTTCAACAGCTAAGTATGAATGAAACATGCTTTTGCAAACTTTAAGATATCTCATTCTCGGTTAAATCTTAACTGTCTCATTCTAAATTTCTCGTTCCAGATAAGCAGCGACGCTGCACAAACACCTTAGCAAAATCATGAACACTTTAACAACGTTCAAAAGCATGATCGGCCGGTTTGCGTGAAATTCGTAGTACAATCACCACGCTTCCGAAAATCCTACGCTCGAATCACAAAATACAGGAAATTCGTGTCCCCCGAAACAGATCGCGGAAAAACAACACCACTGACCAAACAAAGATGAACTAGTTTTGAGCAGACTGTTCACATGTTTATTGGCGATGGACGAATCCAATCCTCGATATATTCATACAAAAACTTCACCCGCTTCTCGCACGGCCGACCCTCATTCCCCCAAAGATTGGAAATGTTTTCTTTTCGCGGCACGGAACCCTCGAAATACGATGGCAACCCTATAGATCGCTTGACCCGGGATCAAAGACGATGTTTTCACAGTATTTTATTTAATCTATAGTTTGGCCATCCAAGATGCAACATGTGCCGTGGAATTGAGTGGTCATACATTCACTGGCACAGTTTTTGCATACTTTTCTCGGGTTTAGAATATTACAGGTGACGGAAAACGAAAGAAAACCATCCAAAGACTACAAGTCATTTCACTATAACCAACCAACAACTCCAAGCAGTGCCTGCATTTTTTGTCTGATAGACCGTAAAAGTAATCTCACTTTTAATTTCAGAGGTTTGATCGCGATTGAACGGTTGGTAAGACTTGCAAAACGGCACTGTAATAACCTCCCATTATATACATCATCGAAATACACAAAAAAATTCAAACAGCTGTGGGTTTATAATTATTTACGAGAGAGAAATCTTCTAAGACCCCCATCACACAATGAAAACAACATGTACTCTGTAGATTAACATAATCAAATAATGTCCAAATACTTTCGAATGGATGAGAAAGAGAAGATTGGGTCACGAGACTTGCAGAAACGATTATCAATATAATGTGGTCTGTAAATGTAAATTAGAAAAGATATTCGACGTTCAGGATGTAAAAAGCACCAAAAAAATATCATTAACTTAGAAAAAGTTAAAGTAGCATCTGCAAAATTCCAATTTTGACTAAAATAACACCTTAGGATCTATTCTCCCGATACACAATTAAAACTTCAGTTACGCAAGACAGGTCATCAGAGCCAATAAGCTCCCTCCAACAATATCCAACATATTTGCCATGCGTGTATCAAATATGTCGAGATATGTAACGAATTCATGTTATAATTCCAGCCCCGTTTGAAATAACGATCAAGAAAAAATCGTTCCATTATACTTACGAATCATCACGGCAGACTGGTGCTAGCTTTTGAGAATAATAATTCAACCATTCCGCAGCCGAGCGATGGGATTGATTTGTACACAAGCCTCATCAGGCCGCACAAAAGCACGACGAGCCCCACCGATCGATCTGAAACAAAAACGCAAGCGGACACCAGGCGCGGCGGGCCTAGTGGGGCGACGCGGAGCATGTTTCCCACCCGGGGCAAAGGCGAATTCTACCCGCTGCACTCGCCCCCTCGGGACGGCCAGACAACGGGCTAAGATCGCCAAACACGATATGCAAGAACATAAATGCACCATCAATGAATAATTATAATGCCGCCGATGCATGCACGGGGTACTAACGAGAAGTAGCAGGGTCCGTTTCTCCGTTTCTCCATGGCTCCGCTCGCTGCCCTGCATTCAGACTTTCCATTTTGATCATACCAAAATTAGCATTTCACAACCATTCGCAACAGGGAGGTCTATACTCGTACTCTCACCTTTCAAAAGCCGATTTTAATGTGTTGTTATAATAGGGCTATATTCATTTGCATAATGTTTAAATAAAAGCATAAATTTCTTGAACGAAATATCTCCTTTCAAAGGTAATGGGAGTATACGAAGAAAACACAAATGTGAAAGCAAGTGTCCTTTAAATACATCAAATTAAATCCGACATGCGACAAAGAGTAACGCATTTTGACACTTCCCACCAGAAACTTTAACCCCTAATATAAAAGCTTTTTTCGTGTCCATTCTTCGGTAACGTCGTACAAATCTCGCTCAGGTCCACAGAGAGGAACTTACGGGTGTTTTACCTACCATAAGGGCGACCAATATAACCGGTGTCGGCACCACTTTGTATAGTAGGCCCTACATGCAACAAAGACATGATACTTTTATGCATCTGACACGATATGTCCAATGATTTAGCCATTTGAACCCCAACTTGCTCTATAAATTATGCAGTCACATCACGTGCCTAATCCATCCGTGGGCATGCGCCTAGACAATTAGTAACATGCCTTCACAACCAAACTGGAAGAGGATACGAAAACGCGGGATTAAACTTGTAATGCGCGGTACATTTTTAGCGGTCGTCACAAGACTCTCGAAGATAACCCGAGTGTAGGCAATTCAAAAGCTAAAACAAACAAAAAAACTCTGTGCATACACTTCGAACAATTCAACTTCAAGTCATATACTTCTGCAACAACCAGTAACAGCTAGTCAGACAAAATACGTCACGGAAAAGTCGCTGATGCTATATCGTAGACAGCTGTGTAAAATTGTGGTCTAGCTCTGAAGACATGAAGGCGGACCAATCAAGACGTTTGCTGTATGATCTATACACGCACAGTCAGATGGAACACTGCACAAGAGGCTACGAAAGGATACAAGCCATGATGAAATCCAGCGAAAAAAATTCCTGTCTTTCAACACGTTACAATACAGGAGGCAAACATTTCAGTTGTGCTTTGAATATCAATATTTCCCTCAAAATGTATTTTCCAAAGGTACGTTAAAGGGGTACCATTATGCAAAATCTGGGTAAAGCAGCACCTGTAGCAAACGCTTGTTTATGTAAATTAAGTTCACCTCCTTCACGTCACATTCTGTCTTAAAATACAAGCTTAAATTATACTCCAATCACTATTTTGATTACCTGAAAACTGCTAATATAAAACAGCCATGCTATTTTGTCCGTGCAGTTGCGAGGGTGGAGCTCTGCTCTGTCGCGTTGGAAATAATCCTCGCACACGAATCGCTCAATACGTTCTAGACCCACTGCCCCCGAGCACACGGAGTTTCTAAGCCGGCTTTTTTCCCCCGATGGGGCTTGCGTGTGGTTATGTGGTTTGATGGAGAGTCCATGGACCTGGCACCCAATGCCGAACAATACACTGGGCCAAGGAGGGAAGGCGCGCTTTAAAGCGAGCTTATCTACAGTCAACGCTGCATTGTACTGTTTGTGCACGGCCTTCTGACAACAAAGGCTATGCAGCTATCTCGCACAGCAAACAAAAATTTGAAGTGTGCCGATGCCACAAGAGCAGCAGCACACAGTGATGTTGTGCACCCTCGGCATGGCACCCATTTCGCGGGTTCCTCTCCAAAGATCTACGGTGCATGCGGGCAGGTATAGTGTGGTGGGGAAAAAATACAGAGGTAAACATAACTGGCACGAAATGCCGTATTAATATTGCAGATCCATGCACGGCCGTCTAATCTAATTGCCACAATTGTTATTCCTCCTCTGTGCAATGAACGTGATGAAAGGATGGCATTTCAAATATGTTCCCCGCTTTTGCCTCGCCTACCTCCGGAGACAGTTGTGGCGTTGCTGCTGCACATTTCAGCGCAGGAGTATCAACATAATTCACTGGTTGTGTTCTGGACAACAAAATGAAGTCCAACTATAGCCACAAAAAATAAATCTACAGAAAATGCACCTGAATGAGTGTCAAACGTTCTTGCCAGATATCTGTGCATAATGTAAATATGCAGAAATCAATGTAGAAATATTTCTGATAAGCGAACTGTAAAAATAACTTCTTGGCCGACCTACTGCTGAAAAAAATTCTTTTCCATATCGAAGTCTACGGCTCCAATAATTACTTAAAGTTCATTCGAAGGAACACTGCTCAGCGGGGCGTATGTGGTAAATTGATTTAAATCAATACGTGTAGTTTAACTTACTACTAGATGTGAAAATTATGATGCGACTTGTTTCAGTCTCTACACGGTGAAGAAATATATTTAAATATTGCACAGACAATTAAGTTAAATAACGATCGGAACAAGTCACGTGACACCGCCAAAGTAGCGCAACCGTTGAACAAAACACTCTGTGCAGACGACTATTTAGCAGAAGACCTTAATATCCTGTTTATATGCACGTCTGTCAAATTACCATTTTTAAACAAAACACAGAGCCTTTTAAGCATGCCTTATAATATTCTTTGAACGTATTTTGAGAACTTCAGACACATTTCGGGAGTGTGTTTTCACAATTACACTATGACAACAGCCACTCTGTAACCAGAGAATGTTGATGACAACCTGGGCAGAATTTCGAGGGAAAAATATCAAGAAATATAAATATTCTTTGCAAAAAACTGAAACGTCCCTTGGGATTCTTTTTCATGATTCTATTTCTCCATTCCCGCCTACACGTTCGAAAAGATCTTACGGAAAAGACCACCGACATGACGACAAGAAGCTTTACAGATTTCATTTTCGTGATGTTCCACCTCACGTACAACGGATGAGAAGCGCCCTATTCTTTACGTGTTTTGATTAATAGCACAGAGTTAGAAAGGTTTACTAAAATTAATGCAAGCAACAATGTTGCGAGTGGGAAACCAGAGATACTCTCGTTCGTTATTGAAAGAATGAAATCACGTTTCCCAACTCTTCGCAATAATGAGCAATTAAAATACATGTAGTGTGTTCCAAGTCCACTCATACGATTTTTTTTCCGGGTTTCATTTCTTGGTGTGGTCCGTCCTAACCAATTAAAACCACAGGGAAGTGGTTAAAATAAATCAAGACTCATCATCGTCGGGGTTAAGATATCACTGAATTCATGTACAAGGCACTGCCCTTGAAGAGGATTATTGGTTCACGCCAAGGAAATTTCTTTATAAAATTAACCTCTTTGAATGCCTGTGAGCAAAATTGTTCCTCTCCATAGCAACACCCCTACATTTTCAACATTTCGCAACAGGTTTAATGTAATGCAGGCGAAATGGTTCTTAAAATATTACGAATAACTCTAGCACGTTTTAAAAAATTATGATCTTCATCACTTTTAACCACTACTGCAGAAGTGGAAATAATGTTGAACATTTTCCAACTGAAGGTCACAATATATTCATTTGCTTTAATATTTAATACAAGTATGCGATATTCAATAAATAGAGCAGTGCTGGGGTGTGTAAAACTCAGCCGAACGAAACGCTTGTATGACACGACATAAATGGATGCATGGAAACTGGTTTCTGTATATTCAGGTCTGCCGGCGAGAAGACTCCAGGCCGTACCATGTCTGTTTACGGCGGGGAATAAATTGTCCGTCTGGTCCCACAGTACCGGCACAACGCACAGAGACTGCGGCCCTCGGCCTCGTTTGGCGAACAATGCGAGGCACTGTTGTCAAGTACTATGCGCCTGTTATTTATAGAAGTGAAATCACACGGAGTGCTATTTGCCTCCAACTTTTTTTGAGGACCAACTGGAGAAACGGTCGCATTTTCGGGTATTTCGAACGCACCACAGGATCTGTTTACATTTGTTGCATTTCTTGGACGAGAATCATTCCCACACAATGGGACTGCGAATATTAACCCTTCGCTTTACATAAAACATAATTTACGGGATGCACTAAGGGTAGGCTGGCGGTGTAATTACACACAAGCAGATATTCTGCCACGACACTGATAGTGATAATGACAGAATGCCGTTGTGTAACGCTCAGCCTGTTTACTAAAGTCAAGATGCATTCAACGAAGGCCCAAAGTAAACTGTACGTACCTCCGCCTAATGCAGCCACTGCGGAGGAGAAGAGCTTGCCTTGGTAATTAGCATGCCCGGGACTCGCTATGGAGGAGGCCACGGCCGTGGACGTGCGGGCGGCTCCGTTGGGTCCGCCCGGCAGGTCGGCAAAGACGGGGCTCAGCACGGTGTCGGAGCTGACGGCGGGAGCCGGGACGGTGCCGTGCGGCGGCGGTACAGGGGCGGGGAAGGGAGGAGCGCCGGACACGGGCAGACCAGTCCTGCCTTCCATCACCCAGGGGACGAGGCTCGCTCAGCAGTCCTGGCTTCACAGCGATCCCACAGGTATCGCTTCATCCATGACCATGGGGATTCAATTCACCCCTGTACCAAGAGTAAATTTCAAAAAAAAAAAAAAAAAACAGTTTCCAGCTCTCTGGACGTGTGTACGCAAGTATAAGAACCCGTCTTTAGGCTCACAGTTCCGGAATATCAATGCGCAAAATCAGGAAGCAACAGCAAACTTCTTTACTATTACTCTAGCTGGCGACTTCCGAACTTGAGTTCATTGTTCGCAGTCCTGTTCTATTTTGATCGATCTGTGTGATGTCTGTGTAGCTATGTCGGTTGCGCCAACGAGGTTCAAGGATGACGATGGGTCTCGCTTGTAATTATACGAAGCAATGCGGAACAAACGTTTCTCGCACGAAGTCGTCCGTTCAAGACAGCAAGCCGAATACACTGTAGCAAAATACAAAAACAGAGACGGCACTTTTAATGGTCAGACAGTTAGGCATCGACCTCTCTCTCTTTCTGCCCTGCAATAGTATGATAAAAAATGTACGTAACTTTCAAAATACCGAATAATAAATGCAACTGCTAAATAGTAAATCAAAATGGGGCTCATTTTAAAGTAAATGGGTGTATGCAGACCACTCTCTTTTTGCCTACAATTTGTACGAGAGACCAAAGTTTGCGGGAAAAATCACCCTTTGATTGTTTTTCGATCTAACCTCAAATTCGTTCAAAAAACACATTTGAATTATTACTTTTAAAAGGTTGCATTTTCAGTCCTTATAGTACACCTATTATTCTCTGGTGTTTTAATAACTGCGTGGGATTCTTAATTAACAGTTATAAATTATTCGTTTACGATTGTAATGACGTTCTGCCATACTTATAGCAGCCACTAGGAAAAACAAAAACAACAAGGGTGGTATTTTTGGCTGGTCATACAATCAGTGTAAAGCAATATGAGAGGAATCATTGGGGGAAGAAAGGGGACAGACAGACGGATGTGAAACGTCTGTCATGTCTCTACAGCAACCTCCTTCAGAAAGGATTATTCCGAAGGACGAAAATTAAGCCTCGTTTTTATGGGTTTCAATAGCCACGGTAGGGTTGAAAACCCAAATCAGTGTGTCGGTGTTTTATTTGTGCAGACAGCCGTGAACAAAATCCTCAACACGTGCACTTATTGTGGCTGGCGCGCGTCTCCAAGGGGCCTCGTTTCGCACACAAGAACATGAGGTCCACTCGCGCCGACTTTGACCATGCCACTGAACGAAAAAAATGTTTTATGGTAATGACCTGCAGTGAGTCAACCGTGACAATTACGGCATTCTTTACAAGCGAAAACCATATTTCATATTTGCATTTAGAGTGATTTAAAAGCGCCCAGGAAAATGTGTACCGCGGCAGAGGGATTGGGTTAACGTCTATGATGCTGGTACGGCGGGAAGCACGCGATGGCAGGACATTCATTCACGTTACACACGGCAGCTGCCTCTGAATGCCATCGTAACACAGTCACGCTGAGCCATTCCCTCCGTCTCACATTCCATTTTTTGTCCTTTCTGAGTAATGATTGATAACAACCACGAATACCCGCGATCATGGCATCCCCTGCACCAAACGAAGACAAAACACACCTTAAAAATCAAATATTTAAGTGGCGTATCTAGGGTCTCGGCTATGGGCTAGACGCGGAGGCTCTCTCTCTCTCTTTCGTGATTGACTGACCGGGAACATGCACCGATGCGTGCAGGGTACCCCGTGTACACGCCGTCACGGCCATGAGCGAGTGGGGCAGCTCGGGTTGTGGAAAGATGACAGAGACCATATACACCGATATGACAGAGACGTACACCGTCGCAACACGTCCGCCGGCCGTGACACAAGGACTGGAGGCCGAGCACCTGTCCGGGGTTGAACGGCGTGGCCGAGGGTATACCTGTGGGGATTCCACGAGCCCTGTGCCGGGCTCAACCCCTGGACCCCACCGTGCGGGTGACGGGCAAGCATGGAGTGCCTTGTGTACACAATGAGATGCAGTGTGCACACAGAAGCTTTGGTCAATGCCCAAGAGTGTTCCCTGGAAACGCTATAGTATCAGTGCATGACGCGTAATCCTGAGCAAACCATGGGTTACCCACACAATAACCCCCAATCTAATTACCCGATATGCCAGCACAAAGGAAAATTGATTAATTAGTACGTTTCACCCCGAAAAGTCAGACAAAGAAAACACGAGATCCCACACGAGACAATACGCCATTTTTCATGCAATGGTAAACCTATATCTACTGTACTGTACATGTGAATAATTCCCATTATGTTGGTTTATACTGCGATTGTTTCCAAAAATTTTCTGACTTTATAGAAAAGATGATTATCTAATAATGCTGATCGCAAGATGGGCATACAGCACAGTTTCACATCACAAACTAAACTTTTGGTGAGGACCAAATACCAGAAGTTGGTTGGGATAGTTACCAAATTTTTAAAGAACTTCTGTACGAGAAAATCCAGTTTGCCCCTTCTCGTCTGATTTGCCACCCGCTGTGTTGTGGTTTAGAAGCCAGGTTTCCATTTCTGCCGAACCATATAGGCCTACAGAAATCGCCTCCGTGTTTCTCGGGTTACAAGTCGCTGTCTTTTCGAGTCATGTGAACCATCGAGGATATGGGTAACTGAAACATGGAATTTGTGCACATTCCCATATTGAAAATCAGTCATGTAAAATTTAGGATAGAGAAACGCAGTTTCGCTGACATTTCAACACCAGCACGACAACATGTAGCTGAAAAAACGGCGGCCAAAACAACACGCCCGAGCCTCAATGGTTGAGAAGAGAAAGGCAGCTTCATTACAAATACAACACTGTCTGTATAAGACAAAGGCAGAATGACAACTCCAAATTAGTGTGCTTTGGCAACAAACACACATCATTAATAAGGAACATAGGAAGGTACACGCAGACTCTTTTTGGAAAACTCATACACAGCTCTCGAAACACGAACGACTATTTGACTTGCACGAAGTCAGTCAATTGAAAGAGATAATCCCTTTGCTTTACATTAATCTTAGAATGAACATATGGTGACGTGACCGGCGAACAAGAGAAGCACCACTGGTATCAAACGGGTCCCGAAACAAGGTTGACGGTGACGGGTGAGAATAACGGGAAAGACTCCAGATCAAAAGACTAACGCACCGTATAACATTGATATGCAGTACATGAGAATTTAATCTGAATCTTACGAATCTTTCGCGTTCCAGGCAGCAACGAACCTTGCCAACACACTTGACTCCTCGGTAAGGTACATAAATGTGCATCTGTACGTGGTAGCACTGCATTTTAATGGACGCAACTGCGTCACCCGTTACTTGAAAACGAAAAGTGAGAACTGTAGTGTAGTCATCAGCACAATCAAGGTGAATATACATGTACACTGTCAGTTTGATGAATGGGTTATAATGACAATGCCATCAAAAAATGTCTGGTCAATTAAAATGAAACAACAGGCGACGGCAACGCAGGTATAATTATGATGGAATGTGGTGACCGAATACGTAACCTAATGAGCCCATGATAGTAATATACCCGGGGGGCGTGGGCCGGGACGCCCTCAGCTTTATGATAAAGCTTATCGTGCCAGGATGTCATTAAAGAAGAAATCAGTCATGTTGGAAGGAAGAATCTGACAGAATAAACCGTTCTGCGACCTTCAGACCACCTTTCGAAAGGTGACGAAGACCTGAAAAAACAGCGATTCAAGGATCACACATTCCGGTCGTGATCTGTGTCCTCCCCCAAAAATTTGAAATGTCCGAGCCAGGAACCACTTCCACAACGCCAGGACAGCTGGATTGGTCTCGCCGAAGATAGAATACAACATACACCTTCATGTACAAGAGAAAGGGACAACACACAAACGCTACGCTCCAACGCACCAATGCCCACGGCCAATCCTTGTAAATGACCGCACGATGCCTCCTCAAGGCCTACATACTCTTAAGCAGGAGACAAGACGTCTGATGACGACAGTCCAAGCTGGACCGTTGCTGTGCCTAGTAGAGCTTAGTCGTGGCTTAGATTGGCCAACTGCGTGTAGCTGTGAACGTTTCGGCGGCATCTAACATGAGATGTAAGTCAATCATTATGGTAAGTACTAAGTAGTACTGCAGTATTGCAACGAACCACAGCGTAACCCGTGTACTCCGTCATGACAAACACAATGTACATAAATCAACGGTCAAAAGTGATACAGATATATTTAAGTTTGACTATGACGACAGCTATAGAAAGGGTAACTAAAGCACTGAACGCGCCCATCAAAATGTAACAACATATACAAAGTTGAAGCTTTTCATTAAAACCCTTGTTAGTTCTATTTTTCTGTTGATTAGGCCTCCGCCGTACGAGCTGTTTAAGAAAGAGACTTTGATGTTACCGATCTAAGAGCCGCGGGCGGTCAAGGACAATCTTCGATAATTGTCGTCTACAGCTGAGCTCAAACAGACCGAACCAGGTGAAAGCTGAAGAACGTGCAAAATATGGATTTGGTGCCATGATTACTTTATTCTGGGTCAGTCAGTGCGTCCCAAACATCAAATACGATGGACGTATAAACTTTGACAAGTCAAGAGTTTTCTCTATTGATTTTTTCCAGCTTCCCAGAAAGCCCAATGTGATTCTGCAAACCTAAAATTTTGCCGACTGCCTCCACAAGGACAGGAAATAAAGTAACACTGAACTAAGAGAAACACGTTTGCCTTTGATTGACCGACGTCATTGACGTGTACAATGTGCGTCGAAATAATACACAAACAAAATTTCTTGTTTGTTAAAAAAAAATGCATCGAGGTACAAAGTTAGCGACCCGAACGTTGACCTGAAAAACGACTTACGAAACCAAGACCGAGCGAAAGGCCAATCATTCTAGAGGCGTTCACTGGATACGGCATCAAATCAATCGGGAAATTTCTTTTTAATGATCAATTGTTCTGGATGCTATCGTTGCGTCATGTTTCAGCTCAGTGCGATGCCTGTCGAGATAAGTAGCGGCCAGGATCTCCGACTAACTTCCCTTTATCCTGATGTGCACGTTTTACTGCGTGTCACGTCACAAGGTATACCGTCCAGCTGAACATGTCTGTCACCTCAGTCTGAGCGAGTTCTTAAAATGGACGCACGGATCATGCAGGGCACGGACGTTTGGTCGTGGAGACGCAACGACGCTCTCAAGTGGACGGCGTGTGCACTAGGCCTGCATGTACTGACCGTTCCTGCTGAAGCGTATCCCAGAAGATATACATGTACTTGGACGTAGAGGCATGGCGCCACAAATCGGGCAGAAACAAAGCAAAAACTGATGTCGTTGTCCACATAACGCACGCCCGTCCTGTCGTGGTATTGATTTCAATTGGATAGGTTTGGGTAAGCACCTTGAGCTACGGCATAAAAAGATATATAAACGGGGCTATGAAACTATAACAAACGGGTATGGAATGCTTGCGTGTAGAAATCGTGGGACTCGAACCGCGCCCAGAATTGCGGGCACCATCCATAATACAAGGAACTCCAAGCATTTAAAGTTGCCTTACCTTGAGTCCGTACCTGCGTCAGTTGTGGAGTGTGCACTGAAACTGTACCAGAGTGAAACGAGGTAGACAGATCCGGAGACGGAACATAGCAATAAACGTACGTATGAAAAGGTGGCCTGACTTAATGCCAATTGTACAAATCGTGGAGCCCAGACAACGGGGACCAGTAATCCTTATGGTAAGCCACCAGCTTTTTGTTCGAGGTTTAATGGGGGTCGATTTAGGAAAAAGACACGATGACAAGCACAGTGATAGTGCAGTGGTTATCCTGACGCTATACATTTTGCGAGAGTAAAGAACGTCTTTTCGACCCGCGTTCTGGTAAAGAATTTCTGCACGATGCCGTTAATGTTAATGACAACTGTCTCCCGTGTATGACGCAAGTATCAAATTTACCGATTCCGACATAACTCCAGAGTAGAAAACGCGCGTGTGGCATTGGGATTTATACAGTTTAGCAATGACCTAAACTGCGTTGATATCGCATCATTTTTATTGGAATACTTCATCTTATGCCAAACCAAATCCACTCCGCCAATACCAAATGACTTACGTCATCTGTATGATAAGAATAAACATTGACGTGTCAACGCAACATCGTAAGGCGAAAAACATCGAATTGGAAAAAACACGGCCGATTTCATAAATGGTCTTCACATTACTCTGCACTCCACATTCCTGAAATGAAATAATTACTTTAACCTGCGTTAAATCAATAAATAATGCACAATCAGTCAAGCTATGAAGAAAATTATACTGATGTATAGATTTGTCTGGAATTTTAGGGAGACGTGTGAAAATACTGCTTTTGATCTGGCATTCGTGGAGAGGACTTCAGAAATATTAGCACTTCAGTTTTACATTAGCCTTATTCCATCATTTGGTAAGCTTTTAAGAGCATTTCGGTAATGCGAGTCAATTCCTATGTTTTCTTTGGTAGCTCCACGGAATTTTGGAATGACCCAAAATGTCGCAATGTTCATTGATACACAAAATAACGCAATATTTGTGATTTCTTCGGAAGATAAATTGGTGAGAAATATATCAAACAATCCGCTATTTTGGTGGTGAAACGGATTCACCGGGTGGTTTTCAAACGAGCAGAATGTTTTAATGTCAAAACATTGTATCCTGGGTGCAGAATCAATTCATACACTCTCATTAACTACTTTCAAGCGTACACATAACTGATGTACACATGCATTCCAGAGAAATCGTGAGACCGTGCCTGGTCAATCCCTGCGGTATAAGGGGAACAGGAAACATAGCCAAATACAGAGCACACACGACATCAGGCAATTGCACTGGACGTCTGGCAAATGGATGGTTATTATGGGCACTAACATTTGAACGAGCACAACAGTACCACCAGTGACGCCTCGCGTATTATTGTCGCCTTTAGTATACACGTCATAGTGTTTTGCTATGGTTAAACAGTCAATAATACAGGGTATTACAATAAGAATAGCTCGGAAAGGAAAACACGAGGGGGCGTCTGAGAAAAAGGCAAGCAAACAGCTCTGACTGTGACATGATGCACCTCCGATGTAGACTTACTAAAGAGAGAATTGCTTTCTCTCGTGTAAAATATTGACACTCCTTCAAGCGACCAACATCAATTGACAAAATTTAAATATGGTCGCAAACTACATGGTGTGAATTTCCATATTAAGTTTAACGTGAACGTGAAATTATATTTTTAGAAACAATGTTTACACACTGGTGTACCAAGAGATTGAAATCAGTGTGACTATGTCAAAGACTATTATAAGGGATGAAGTACTTAAAAAAAGCAAATTTCTGTAGCCGCATGTTTACCCCCCCCCCCCGCCTCAAATGGTACATAAATCTAGCTGACAATGGCGGGCGAGTGCAGTGGTGCACGGCACGTACAGAGCAAACTGAGTGACTGCGGCTGCCGATAGGTCATGAGTGCAGCGCCGGTCGCCTGGGGCCGCTGCGTCGCGGCCAACAGCTTGGCAAGCCGCTGCGTCTGGTCATTGAGCCAGGAGTCGAACTCGGGAACCGGTATGCGCGTGGGTTGCATTAGCCCGCTGTATACAGCACTCGGATCGGCGGTGAAGTGGGCTAGGGTGGCGCCCAAAACAAAAAAGGGGGAGAAGAGCAGCAGGTGGAACAGGGACACAGTCGCGATTAATGCTGAAGTGTTACAAATTGTTTTAGCCAGACAATCCGGCCAGGGTCGTTTTTCTTAATACGGTTTTAGAAAGAATAATATTATGTTGCCAAAAAAAACCTGTCCAACATTTGTAAAAAAGCAGGGCCTGTATTACGATTATATTTCAATCCATTTTGTCCACCTGTAATGTTTTCCCTCTAAACTGCCGGCAAATAAATTGATTTTCCATTAATGCCTGAAACACTTGAGATTTTAATGATTAGGTTTCTATCAATCGTTTCAAAGTTATCAAAATAAGTAATGCAGAAATAAACAATGCAGAAACCGAAAATATCGATAGCGACCACCCAGACACAAAGATAATAGCTAATATTTTTCGAATGTTACAGAGTACACATAAACCGCTGCGCACGGTAATTAGAATTCATACATTAGGACTTAAGAACGCATTCAAGAGGGCCATATATTTGTGAGTAGCATGATCTCACATTAATTAAAAGTAAATATAACACATGAACTCGCGTGGTGAATGCAATCTAAAAAAAATAATAGCTGGAAAAAAGAAATTCATACAAAACGAGGGACACACAAATATTGGCAGGACCAATGAGCCAGTTCCGTATTTCCAAAAGCCAAGGTCTTTCGAGAACAAAGCGCGTGTAAGTCAGCGTATGGCTAAGCTGATAGGACAGACCATCGCGCGCGCGTGTAGCTGTTCCCGGATAGCCTTGTACTGAGCATGCGCTATTGGAATACCGAACTGGCTCATTGAAAGGTCTTATCTTTCCTCCATGTTGAAAGCAAATGCAGAGGGAATTTTTCCCCTTTATTTTAGTAAATTATGAGTAAGACGCCAAATAGTCTCCACAGACCTTTCAGATGAAACAAATAGACAGACGGTTTATGCATGGATGCATACGTGTATAACATATACATGTATATTGATGTTTTGCTACCTCAGCGAACGCATTTTCTTTCCAGTCGAGAAGTATTTATATTGCATCTTGGGATGGTGCCTGCTGACTCTGGCGCGGTATTCCCTGAGCTCAGTTAGCTGTTACGGCTCTTCACCGTATTTTCCAAGCCCCTGGTTGTGTGAATTTTGTCAGATGACTACGGGTTCCCGCTCTCTCCTCGAGACATTGCGGGCCATTTGGCATGACGCAAAGCGGTGTCGCGTTGGAGAGGTTACTCGGACGTGTATGGGGTCAAGCCCGTCCGTGCAAATACAAAAAGCCGATTTCGACATTTTGGGTTATATTGGTACACGACCATTTCCGCCTAGAACAAGATGCATAGTACATACCAAAATTGGCGGGCAAGTGCCGCAGCTGAGATAGCTAAACTGTGGCAGGTAGGGAGACTCTGAAGTGCTGCAACAACAATATTGAAACCCCGGTTTTCTTTCTTAATGAAATAATGGTGATCTTTATGAATGACTTTATGCACAGCGATCGCAAAGTTAATGCTCAGAACTCAGCAAACTGGCGGTACATGTACTTCGAAAATTGCAACGTGAATCAGTGATCAGATTAATGGTAATAATCTGTATAAACTGAATGTAAAGATTGTTAAGGGTGCTGGTGTACATGAAAAAAATGACCTACACGCACTATCATGACTATGTCTGAGAGCACAGCGCACTGCCTCATCTGGTTACGGCCGACTCGTCCCGCAGCAAACAGCATGCAGTGTGACTTGACAACGCGTATACCATAATGGTATAAACTGGTGTGTGGCACACTCGGCTAAGGTCCGTAACTCCAGCTGACACTGTGTTTGCGGGGCGGCACGACGCGTTCAGCCGGTCGATCTTGTCTGCAACATGGTCGTCCCTGCTGCAAACAGCATGCGAAGAGGCAGACACACGGCAATAATGCATTCATAACATGTCCATAAATACGTTAATAATGCATCAAAGGGAATATCTCCGTCGGCCCCTCAATTCCAAACTCTGACGGTAACATGTTCACAGCCTGTGGAACTGTGCCGAGAAACAAGAGAATTTAATTACAATGCTCGTTATTTCCTCAGTCTCTCATGAACTCGGCCACTTTGGCAACAATTGTAAATTCGATAACGACGAAGGAATATACGTCGCCAACAAAATTTGAATGTAAAATTAGGTCCGGGTATAAACAGAGCATTCGAGTTTTCACCGACTAAAACACCCTATCACCGACCACGGATGAGAGCCTGAGAGTTGCATTCCCCTACAATCACATTCACAGTCCGTGAGGGAATCCGAGGCAAATTAAGAATTGTGACGGCGGTCTCCACACATACAGGGGCGACATGCTGAACATTTTATTACCGTCAACAATTTGACGAGCTCCGCGATCCCACACTCCACTCCAGATCCACAGAGCGAAGTCTCCGTTTAACCAGATTAACGTGAAGGCAGTACAACACACACGTTTCGTATTGATACCAAGTCCACATGACATGGCAGCCCGCTATTCACAGACCGGACTGTATGTACCGTCGCAAAAAATCAGGTCAACCGCAGTCTCAGTTTTAATCAAGAAGACCTCTGACGTTCACCATAATGTGCGACGTCCCCCCTTCCTAAACACACAAAATGAAGCTACCTATTTTTAGCAGTGCAAATCTTATGGTGATGTCTCCAGTATGTTACAGATCTTTAGTATGGGTGCTCCGTCTATATACAAAGCAACTGAGTCAATTTCAAAATACTGATTTTAACTACATCACGCATGTTTTGTCCACAAAGCCAGCAAACCAATTCATTCCAACATTCGCCCTAACAAAAGGCAACATTTCATGTGAGAATCCAATACATTCATACTAAACCGTGTCCAATTTTAAAGAGGTCAAATTCGACGATTTATTAAAACCGCAACCTAGCCGCTGACGTAATCCAATCTTATTCAGTAATCGCAATCTGTTGTTTTCTACTTGACGAGTGTATCAATAGATACAGTTAGGATTCATGTTTTGGCGAGTTCAATTTTCGAAAACAGCTGAACATTCAATTTTTTTTCCTACGGGCGCAACAGCTTGTGCGCATGTGCGAGTTGGGTCAATTGGATTTAAGGATTACGCTGTGCATAATTAACCTCACCAAGACTGGTATCTCACGACACAATTCACTATTAATTCCATCGTTCGATTCGCCTAATGAGATGCACGTGGTGTATGCACTATTAATATGATTCCTTTCCTTCCTGTATTAATCCACACGAGAGGAATTACGCTCTGCAGGACCAGCACCACTATATATGTACATGTACATGTACATTGCCCAACTTCCTAGTCCTACCGTGGAGCGAGCTTAGTTCCATGGTCCTGCCACCGTCAGGCATTGGCCTCATTTCGGACTAAAAACTGAGCGACCAACGAGTATTAAAAGTGACGTACAGACGTATGGACACGTACGTACACATCCACATCGAAGGTCTGTGAATGTTACTGCGTACCTAGTACCTCCACAGACCTTCACCGCGCCGTGAGCGAACCAACACCAGCGAATATTCTGATTCACACAATATTTCGTGGAGGTTTAGGACCCAATCCGAAAAACTGCATTAATCTATCGCCCAGCACTGAGAGTACATGCACGCATGTACACTGTATGTACATGTACATGTACAGTACATGTGCTGTGACTGCAGCACACTGCCGAGTGCAAACGCGCAGGTCATTGAGTATCGGTCCGACAACAGAACGTAGCATGCAGACCACTCGTATCGTGTTACTGGTGTCATTTTTATCCCATCCATGCGTGAGGGTCAGTGTGTACCCGAGCTTGCATGCTGTGGCCTGGTTACAACGAAGGACCCTGAAATGACAAGCAGGTAATTTATGCTTTAACCATTTCCAAGGGGGAGCCACGTCGACCCACAGGCACGGGGAAATAAACCCTGTACAAGTTGAATTAAATTTTACTTGGTGAATAAATTGAATTTCATCTTCTCTTCCGTCCATCTCTATGGAGCTCGATTATTCGGTCGGTTATGAAAACCACTCGAATGACATGCCGAACACAATGGTCACATTTTTCTTAGGAATTAACAAAAGTGGATGGCCTTTGGTGATATTTGTCCAAAAAAAAATAAATCGGTCAGAGGTTTGACACTGAACCCAACGAGGTACATGGATTGTAGCTCAAAGCCTAGGCTGCGTCACCAGTACGCACTTCAATGCACTACATCCACCAAAATGTATCAGAAGTTAAGGAGGGGGCGGCGGCACGTACATGCGCAAAGTGGCGCGTAAAGACATGTACATGTAGTTACATGTACATACGTTTACGTCATGCCTGCATTTGGCGCACATGCAACTAGTTCGACTGTGTGCCAAAGCAATACTAAAATACATGTACACCATACTGGCTCAGTGCATAGAGGAAGGGAGGCTGTAAGTGGGACTGAAAATTACATATACAAATCGGACGAATTGTGCAGAATAATCGCGACATGTTTCGCATAATTATGACGAACGGTTTATTTATGTGCCGCTAGGCCATTTGAATTTTTGTTGAAATCTTTTCTCTTCTTAAGTTCTTTTTTCATTTGCAGGCTTTCGCTTGCTACCGGTATAAATAAACCATTCGTCACAATTATGCGAAACACGTCGCGGTAATTCTGCATAAAGGTTTGCCAATGGACTTACGCTGGGGCAACGAGTATGCTTTTGCGTTTGAATTGCATTTGTAACGAACCCGAAGTGGTATTCAGACACATCAGCTGAGGTGATGGCAAGAGTATACTTGTCAACTGGCAAAACGAATCCCTTCTCGTAATATCGGTTTTTATGTCACCACTTTTGATTCCTGGGGAAACTCTGTATGCACGAAAAAGGAACTAATCATACTATTTTACTTTTCCAACCCGACAAATACAATAAAAAGTTCGGTTTTACCTTGAAAAATAGCTTGTTTTAAAAATTACACTTAACTGGGGTACTACGCAAACGGGAAACTTGCTTGAAGCAAACTTGTGGCGAATTTACCACAGTCACTTGGGCTGAAGGTTACGACCCTTGGTGGCTAAAACACACGGTATTGGAAAGTAGGCCCCATATTATATCTCGCATGGGTCCAAGTGGAGAAGAGATAGTCTCCTTTCGGATAGCTAACACCTTGTAATTTTAAATTGACTGTCGGTGTTCTCTACACATGGATTACCTGCACATTAAAGATATTAGAAAAGCAGTGGCACCAGAGGACATGATTGATCATCGTTATGCGCTGGGTCACCGTCTCCTAAATAAACATCGATTCATGTTTTAGCAGAGCGCGCCAAATGTCCCGAGCCTCCGCCGCACTGCCGGTCATGCCAGAAACACCCCACACGTATAGAACTTGCCGAGAAAATAACAGGGCGTTTGCCTGCACGGTTTGCATACCGTGTATACCATGCACGCACTGCTGGCTGTGTGTGGACCGCGAGAGTAAATAATTTCAGACAGGGATCTCCTTCACTACAGCAAAACAGCACGCGGAATGGGAAGCCTGACTGCAAATCAATCCATGTATCATTCTGTGGCCAACTGTGCACTGGGCTCGATCAATGAAAATTCGGCACACCATTTCCTTCAAGAATTACTCCTGGAACATTCATGTATTCCAGCGTTTTCGTTAAAATGAGCGTTACAGACGGCATTTCGCAAGAATCTTTCAAATGTCATCATTTCTAGCAGTTTGGGGTGTCCTGTACGTCACTGATGACCCTGGAGAATGAACAAGTCCTTGCCTTGTATACGAAAAGCGCTGTACCCATTCGCATTATACTCTATATATTACTTCTAATCCATTGAAATCCAGCTGTCAATTATGCCTATTGTATGTAGAATTTTCACCGGTGGTGAAAAAACCTGGTACTAATGTGTTTGATTTCCCATGTTGTTCACCTTTAGAAAGTGGTTTAAACTATAAAAGGAAAATGAAAATCTTATTGCCACTTTTGACACATCTCTGTGAAAAAAAAAATCTGGCATCGCGAACGAGACGGTATGACAGGCAGCGGTTTATATCTACATGTACAATGTACATTCAGACACCAGGACTAATGATAAGGAAACCGTTGTTTTGCACCAGACCGTATTTGGGCGTTTACTCTGATCTCAATTAGAATGTCAATTGAATTAACCGATACTGATAGAGCCACCCACGCCAATGACCACTGACTCTAGCCTGGCACACTCCATGAGCCACATTTTCTTTCACGCAGCGTTAAGTCGAATACTATACGTAACATCATGCGCTAAAGCCACATACGTATTACTTGAAATGGTAAATGTGAATTTCCCTCGCTTAAAATAACGTTTTCGATATTAATATATTGTAAGGCAAGCAAAAGCAAACGGCTTCTTTTTACACATTAACCGGAAGAATTGATTTTTGCTCTTATATTTAAAAAGAGACTAAGGACGTTTGAAAAAAATTCGAGTTAGTACAAGTAGTGACAGAATTTAAGGCAAATATACATGTTCAACTGGTGGCAACTATACGCGAGAGGCTCAGAGTTCGCAATATTTTAAATACGCGTGCATTAGACTTTACACCGTAGCCAAGTTAAGTGATTATCGTAATTCGTATGTAGTGCGTAAACTGGATTTTTAATTATTCTAATTTTAAAGAAGCACATGAATTTACATTGCTGTTTTCTGCCAGGACTAAACACCGCAAAGGGCAGTAGCATTTTTTTTGACAATTTGATTCGAACTTTCTGATCACTGGGGCATAGGGCCTGACATATTAATCCGTAGCTCACTACCGATGCTACCTTTACAGTCAATCTTTTATGCTTCGACTCATAAAATATTCCATTTAAAGTAAATTAATAACCGAGGTTCCAAAGAAAGTAGATTTTTGATGACGCCATTAACAGCACATTTATAGGCACTGAATTTATGCTGTTCGGTGAAATGTCTTACTATACGGTAAAGCTTCTTTATAATTTGCATAGAAAACTGTTCAATTTCACGCATTTCTTGAAAAATTATCAAGGCTGCCCATAAAGAAACACAGCTAAGACGGGCTTGAATTCACAGAATTCATCGCTGAATGAGAGCAAGCCAACATGCGCATGTGGACACGGGTACTGACCACAGGCATATTCAAAGCACCCACTGCACTATACAAATCGCAGAGCTGGGTCACACCATTATGAAAAAATAAAAAAAACATGGAGGACAGGCCACAGATCTACACAGGCCAATGCAAGTAACGTACACACACCTTGTACTAGCCCAATTATCCTCACCTCCTCTCCTTGCATGATCCAGGTAACTGTTTTGACACATTGCCAAGATCCATGCGGTCACTCCAGTATATATTCCACTCTCGCTTACAGGTGCACGATATTTCGATCCCTCTCCAAAATTTGGTGCGACACTGGAGTTCTGGCAGTGGCGAATTCAACGGGCGGCTTCACGAACGCTGACCGTGACGCCTTCACACAACTGCCGTATCTATCTCAATCGACGCGGCGTATACTACGGATGCGTACACGGTAACACAACTAGGGGTGTGCTGTACCACAATGAATGAAGCCAACATAGGCGTACAAAACCGAGCCAAATCCGCACAAGAAATTCATAAAAGGCATCGTAACCGTTTACAGAATAGACCAACACAAGTCTAGGATACAGAATCAGCCTCAAGAGAAGGCATAACCTCGTGGCAAACTGCAAAAAAATTGAGACTATCGGCGAACATTCATGCTTGACCGGGAGGGTAGCTGGCTTCCACCATTACGGTTACCACAACATGTCGTGGCGTACCGTGCACACAAACACGCGTGCACGGTCGGCCTGAGCAGCTGTCCCGTTGACGGCTTCACCTGTCGCGCTCGCTCAGGAGATAGCATCGACCGTACCGATCGCATCCCCGTTCAGACTGCGCCATCGTGGGTTAAAATCAGTCGACAAGAGCCGAGAGTTGATCGGCAGACATTAACACAGAAACTCCGGTATTCAACGGAGAACTTGTGGTAAATCCAGGGCTTCAGTTAAGGAGAGTCCATAGAAAATACCTTGAGCCGCATAAACCACACGGGCCGTGCCGGTGACTCACTCCGTCGGTAACATACGCAGCAGTATGGGTCCGTGGGTCGTGTATTCTCCGTGCTCACCCTGACTGTGAGACGCCTTCGTGAGAAAGAGCGGTAGGAGAAATTCAAGTAGGCCTTTTTAACAACTGCCAAGCCATTCGAATTCACAACTATCTACTGCCGAATCTCTGGTACTTCCCATTCCAAGTGGCGGTTTCACATCCGATGATCGCGCTACACGGGAAAGATTCTGCGTGAGGTTCGGCACGATCTGGAGACAGTTCCTTCGTTCTGCTGTCGCGTTGGATGGAGTGTACGCAGCCAGTACAGTACGGTGTACGTATATGTATTATGTTCATACGTCAGTGTAGTTCACGATTCGAGACAGCGAAGGTTCGAGTGTCTATCACACGCGAGGCCGGGGACGGGACAGCCGATCACGGGCCGAGTGACCTGCCGATCCTCGCTGTTCAGAAATTTACGTTTCTCATCCAGCGGTCGTATTGCTATATTTTCTGTCGCAGATCAAACATCGTGACCAGAAATATGTTTGTTTGCAACTTGAATTTCTTTTCTTCATTAATTTAAGAAAGACGACTCCAACAAAACGTTCAACAAAATTACTTACCGTTAATACCGGGCAACCAGGTTCCAACAACTCACCAAACAGCTAAAGTGGACCATAGCAGAACCGCAAAAAATCCTGCGTGCCGATGACATGGAAAAGAATAAGTCCCAGTTTTTATGACGGCAAAAGAACGATCACGGGAGGCGCACCCGGACTACGATATTTCTGTATTACTAGTGGTGCCGCGGTCTGATCGAGCGAGCGGTTTTTAGTGTTTTTCAGTACTATGCATGCTGGGGACACACATTGATCAACTGGCCACTTGTCCATCAAAGCGTCTAAACATGCTGTCTGATTGGTCCGTGTGGCCGGCCCATGCTCTCATTAAATAAACGGGCTCCAGAAGATTAGACCACCCCTCGCATGGGATGGTACGCGCCAAGCTGATTGCGGAGTGGAACTTACACGGCCGGGGCTTTTGAACGATTCTATTCATGCCGTGGGCACGCTCCTGTGGCCTCAGAATTCTTCCAGGTTTCTTTGACAAACACAATGCCATGCTATTGTTATTCCGCCGCATAAAAGGAAACCCAAAGGCCCTGAGTCTTTTCTTCTATTCAGCCGTGTTGTTAAACTCTCTTAACGGGCAGGATTTTGGACCAACCACAAATAGTGAGTCTGCGATCGTTCAACTGAGGGGGCCCCCGCACCGCCGAAAACGATCATCGTCTCGCACCTCGGTGCGGCGCGAGAGAACTATACGTATAATTATGACGGTAAACGAATTTTAGAAGATGAAGTAAATCCAAGTTCCAGCTTCAGATATGGCCTGATTATGTATTTCAGATTACGAACTTCAATGAGGATGATTATAATTAGTGACAACACGGTTAGAGGTTTTTTTTATATAGTCTCAGATGTCGAACGTCTCATTAGAGAATTACTTCTATTTAAAAATGATGCGGAGCAACAATTCGGACGCAAATTATTTACTTTTTCCCATACATTTTTGACACCTTTCACAACACGAATGCATGTTACATAACGTGAATTTGAGTAAGGGTAAGGGATTTCTTGGGTTGCTTTGATTTAATATTTCTAGAGGACTGTGGACAGGAGACCTCTCCTATGTTTCCAGGATGAGTACTTGCAGATGCAAATGTCCCGTTCGAGTCGTTTCCGATGAAAGCTAGAAATCATAAACCACATAGTTTGGGAATGCCACCCTTATCACAGTGCGAGATAGCTGTGGGACGTACAAGAGGGCACTGCCTTGAGAAAAAGTGCCTTGTTTAGATGGCAAGAAAAATGGGGATAGGTCTCTTTTTTTTTTTACTTTTATCGAGTTACGGAGAGACTCTGCGCCCACGGTAAAGCGTCGCACCCTCTTTTCCCAGAGGAAACTATGTTGTCAATCTCAAGTGAGAGAAATGAACGGACTGCAAATGTCGCCAAGTATAACTTCCGCCGACTCTCGCTTTCCATCCTTTGCTCAGGATGCGCACCTTCTTTGTAAAAAAAAGTTGGTCGGTGCCGACGACAGCCTGAGTCCTGAAGATGATTTTTCTTAGCTGCGAACTAATTTTGTGTCAGTGAGAGAATGAAGGGTACAGAGAAAGTGCGTTCACTCGCCGGTCAATCTTGTCAACCGAGTCTTTCGTTGCCAGGCTATTCATACACTTTGGATGACTGGTCATTGAATGTGGCGTGGGCAACACAGCAAATCAATTTCAGTCTGTCCCGCCACATACTAATGAGAAATGGAGACGCCAATGAATGATCGACAAAATATACGCTAGTGTTTGTGGCATAATATACTTGGAAATAACTTATACAAGCCACAAATGACCACGGGACGTATGGTGTACGTTGTTGGTAATATCTTTGCACTGATGTCTCTATCTTGCTTTGATCTGTCGGATTTCAAGCAGACAATGGAGACGAAGCGACCTACCACGCAGCATTTTTGGCCTTGTCTGCATGTGTGTACGCAGACGGCACGACCTGCCGTGTGATTCTGGGGCATTTTACCGGTTTGTTTCTGGAGGGCAGGTTGTTCAACTGCACGGTCTTTGAGTACTGGACTGGTTGACTGCGCCGTGACTTTGTACCTGGCAATTTCCAGCCATTTTTCTTGACATGACGTCCGGCGCAATGACAACAAACCCAGGCTGATTGATGGTGGTGTATACGCACTAAAAAACCTGGGGTTTATATTTTTCGGCGGCCGGGCAATATACGGCGAGTTTATAGACGTTGCACAGCCCCGGGCTCGGTTAAGAAAATAATGAAACATGGAGGGAAAGAAAAAGATTTATAATTGCTAATTTCAAAAGTAAACAAACAAGCTTAAGGTTAGAACCAAAGAACAGAAACTGTAAAAGTTCTTTCGAGGAAAAAAATCCAAAAGTATACAGTCACAACAAACTTACCACTTCCGTAGTCCGGTCCAATCCATAGGCAATATTTTCCATCATGACCGTGGACATGGAAACATGTGTTAAGTGGACATAGATTTACCGGAAACGGCTTCTCATTTTCCATTTAATTGCATCCCTGCCACACACAAAATTGCCTCGGTGACTAATTGATGTTTTAACCCCAACCCACCTCAATCCTCCAAAATCCTCCGGGTGGTTTTGGGGGATTTTGGAGGGTTCAGGGTGAATGATGATTTAAACATTGGAGGATTTGGGAGGATTGAGGTTGAATGGTGGTTGAAGCATGGAGGATTTAGGATTGAGGATGAATAGTGTTTTAAAGGCTGGAGGATTTTGGAGGATTGAGGATTCAGGTAACTTTCATTTGTGCGTATGCCCCAAAAATTGAGGATTTTGGAGGATTGAGAATGAATGCAGTATTTGAAGTTGGGCAATTGGAGGATTGAGAATGTGCCCTACTAAAAAGGCACTAGTGGGTCAGGGTTAATTGAGTTTTTTATTCAAAATGATGACAA
This sequence comes from Acanthaster planci, assembly GCF_001949145.1. The sequence continues at coordinate 1,631,644 of NW_019091365.1, forward strand.
GAGCCATGCATAGAGTGTCGGGCGACGCATTAAATTCTCCACTCTCAATATGGATTTATGACAAAACAGTTTCTTTAATATATGTCACAAACTACACGAATCCTTTCCGTGCTTTCGGGGGTACTTTGATTCTCATAAAATTGTAATTAATATTCCAAAGCAATGCTGGGGCGTGTGTACCCCACGACCTACAGCGCATGCGTGCACACAAACTATGAACCACACGACTTTACTTTCTACACCACCCCCTTTGAACCCTCGCCCATATCCCACTATTAAACGCCACACAACAGTTTATACTCCGTGCAGAGATCTGGACTATTTTGTCCTTTCACCATAATCGTAGCATTGGACAACTGCTTCAGCAACTCTTGGTAAGTTTATAGCAATGCAATCATGCATTATAGAAAACCTACTAATTTTGAGCTGTCGGGAATTACATGGCCTGGGGTGGCATCACCAATCCTCCTAAATTATTGCTTTCAAAGTAGAACTGTTCACAGGTTGCTTCAATGACCCCTGGAGTGTAAGTGGTTGTAATTTTACAACACTTGTGCATTTTTTCTTTAAATTCATGCATGGGAGTTGTATCAAACTTTCTCCGTGAAGCAATTATTGTTCTGTGCACCAAATAAGACAACCGTGTGAGTACAATAAATTTGAAACAACAACTGCGGACGCTCTTGGACGCCTTTGCAAAGTTGGTCAAATTCGAATCGAAATAAACGGCAATTGAGGTGGTTTGTATAACTGCCCGATATTTCAAATAAAAACGTATAAAATGGGCTAAACTGCGTGGTTGTCAGGCCAACTTTGCCTCAAAAAGAGCGGCAACCATGGCACAAGACACTTCCAATAATTCAATTTTTTAAAAAAAGTACTTCCAAAGCATACTGTATGGGTACAAGGGCGTGAAGCGGTGCAGGCAAGTGCTATACATCCACACGGACAAGGAGAAATTTATATCGCAGATGTTATGCACATTTACGGAGCGAGTCGCAGTCTCAGCACATTCAGCTGCCAAGGAACCGGCCGTTTCTTCATCAATCATATCCACTTTTTTTTCCTCCCAAGATCTTCACATTGGCTCAATAACTGTTGCAATACCGCGGTCTGCAAAGCTGTGCTAGTACGCTAGACGGGTGTACACGTACATGTGTATAAAGTACAGTACGGAAATGACTGTTTTTGGACCGCGGCTCCGAGAATAGAGCGTCCGTGGTTCAGGCCGCCGTAGACGGCGCAGGTCGGTATTACTACACGCTGAATTCGTCCAACGTGTGTATAGCACGGTTCCAAGTGTGTATTATTATGCTGGGTATTATGTTGTGCTTAGTACATGTATTTCGGTGTATGGACGTGCAGCTTAAAATTGTCTGTTAATGTGGAAATTTTCAAAATTATAGAAGAGTGAGTAATTGTGAATGTCAATTACATTATAAGTTATTGTCAATGACTGAGCCCATCACAAGAGAAAATAATTTTGATCAATGAAAATAGAGAAATCTATTATATATATTAGGCCTACTCTTTTTAGTAATTGAAAATGGTCAACGACAGGTCAACTTACCACCGACGGTTAGGCCACATATCCTGTCACTGGAATGGAATCGCTGAACCGCCCCTTAAGGAGGAAATAAAAACGAGACAATTTAATTTGGCATATCTGTGTACTTCGTCCAATGCATTTATACACATCAGCTTGAAAACCCAAACGTCCGTTGGGCGAGTATGCGGAAAATGCATCCGAGTCCAGCACGAAATCGAATACGGTATACACAAGATGTGAAATACTGCCTTGCACTAAAAAAAAACGGCGGGAACTGTTTAGGGCACGTGAATGCATTTCTGCGCGAATATTTGTTTTATGATTTACACCGGCATTAAGTTTACACTTTGGGGAATTGTCTCTCCCGCTTGATCAAAAGGGTATAAAAGAGAGAGAGAGAAAACTGGGTCCCTTTATTTAATGTGTCTGGTGTATTACCCGACCCCATGGGACAGTAATGCAAAGTGAATGTGTTCGCAGTGAAAGAGGTTTTTCAAAGAAGAAGAAAAGAAAAAAAGGGAGGCAGAAGAAAAAAAAAATAAATACGATTTTTATTCATTGGAGGACGATCCAGCGAGCGGAAAGTGTGGAGGAATTATGGCTCTTTATGGCCATCGCGACAGGGCGGGCAGGTGCGTTTTTTGTACTGGGGAAGCACTGGAGGGGGCCCGGGCCCACCGGCTACCGCCGTGATATTGTTGCTCCGCTGCTCGACGCTGAAAAGGGGTTCGACTCATGTTTAGACGGAAAACGAGCAGCTTGTCTTGAAAAGGGAGTTTGGCTTTGTTTATCAAAATGGCGACAGGGTCAAAAAATGCCACACGCAGTATACGGCATACAGTATCCGTTTTGCATCAAAGTTTGCAAGAGAACTTCGCACCTGACGGCGTCGAAGTAATCAAAAAGAAGTCTCCTGTTTGGACGAACCATTTTTTTATATTAAGATTATCATAAACTACAGTTCCTCTGTGAAGGTCTCCAATAAGGATAAACTTGAATGTAAAGAGAAGTTGAAAGAAACGTCTCCCATATAACTGTAACCTTATGAGTGCATAAACGCATGAAATCTAACTCATCGGTTTTGATCTCTGTTTCTGAGTCGCTCACGGTCAGGCACGACATTTGAAAATTCTGATTCATAGCGTTAAATGCAAGGTGATTATATGACTATATTCTTTCTGCTCCAGAGCCTTCCCAAACACAACGGGAGGGAGCATATTCAATATTAATTGCTATGTACCAATGGACACGCTAGTCTTGCGTATCAGCACCCATCAAAGCGCACACAGCTGCTGAGACCCACAACCATCAGGGTTTTTTTCCTTCCGCGAGTCCGAGCAGCGCTGGCATGAAATCTTATCCACACCCTTGTTGCTTGTCCTCTGCAGCCCCAGCGCGGCGGCGGTGCCATTATGGACGCAGTGGAGCGACGGGGGAGAACACATCGCGACCTCTTACGCGGACCATGCACTCCACCGGCCGTGGCGGACTGAGGGGGGCCGGCCGCGGCCCGGACGAGGGGCCAGTCGACCAGCACTTGTCGGGCCACCCGTGGGAGATGAAAGAAGGGAAGTGCGGGAACACCGCGGTGCATATCATTATTTTTTCCTTCCCATTTGTGATGAATGTATGACTTATAGAACATGTGGGCTACAGATTTAATGTACGATTGAAAGGTGGCTCTCGTTTTTTCCGGAAAAGAAATCTTGTGTATATACCTTGGTGCTTTAATTCAATTTGATCGAAAGATAAATCTGTATTCATGTGTGTGCGCAAGCGCGATGCATTTCGGATGGTATTTCCCACTCTCTGAAAGTCTCCTGCGTCACATCATTCTCAGTTGGGTCCTGCACATTTACATAAATACACCAATTCAGCCCACTTGGTAATATATGGTCTGGTCTCGATCACTGAACGAAAAGGCAAGAAAGCTTGATTCCGTTTCATAGTCGAACTCCGAGGTTGTTACCTCCCTATGCATTGTTAATTTTATTTCGATATGGCTTTAAAACGTTGATTTCATTTTTGCACCATTTTACTCAAGACAATCAAAGTGCTCACAAGTTTAAACACAAGTTGTTGGTTTTTTTCAGAGCCAAATGGTAAAGACTATGAACGATCAACCGATAACGCAAGTGTTCATTATGCGCATGCCACAGCATTCTAATGACCGAGTGTCTCATGCATAATGCAGATATGGATGTCCTCCGCACATTATCACAATATCAAACAGTTGGGATTATAAATTCTATGCATTATCCATGCACACTCATGCCTAGAGCAATTACCTACCCTTTAATGGCATGCATCTCTACACTATATGTATATTTTAACGTGTAGAGTAGAGACCCAAAGCTCAGCCCCTCAATACACGCTATAAAACTGCTACAAAATTTGGATATCAAAGGTTGAAAAAATGCTTAGAATACCTTTTTGTAATAAAAACTATTTAATCAGTGAACAAAAATAAATTAAACGCATCCTTTGAAAGCAAGCTCTTGTGCTGCTCTAGCTGCAAACATTCCAGTTGTCAACTATTAAACAAACATCTTAATGAATCGCGAGACAACAATCAGGACCAGCTTAATAGACTTTTGAAAATACCACTGGCGCAAAAAAACACGATTCTTGGTATCAAATTGACGGGCAAGAGCAGGTTGTGACAAGATATCGAACTTGTAGTTCACATCTTACTGGAACAGCCAGGGTTACCTCAGTCGAAAACCTTCTGAGGACTGTTCCACTGTGTTGAAAACTATTAGCAAACCTTGACAGTTGTTGTCACAAGCAACAATAATCAAAATGGATATGCAAGACACCGCTTTTCTCTTTAGCCACCGATATCGAGTGAGCTGAACCCAGGGTAGCGATCGTGGGAACTGTCCAGCATAATTTTGCATTTCACAATACAGTCCTATATTCACAGCTCCTCGGTCGTCGTCCGCGACTGATATTGCTCTGATTCGGTAAGGCATGAAGGGGGGAAAAGCGAGTGGGGAAAGAATACCCTCGCTTCAAAAATCTGCTGATCTCATGTCAGGGCAGGGACAGTCCCTCCGGTGGTGGCTGGTTCTCGCATCCAGGCTCCTTGTTCCAGGGCCGGCCACGCGCTGGCTTGCCGAGCTTTTTTTTTATATCGTCTCATCGCTCCGTGTCTCTGGAGAACTCGACCGTCCTCTCACCGAGATGAAGACGGAGGACGGACGCAGGGTTCCTTTTTTGTGAGTGTGATGGGGAGAAAGAAGGGAATAGAGCACAGCGCGGTAGAAGAGAAGAAAAAGTGGGAAGGGAAAAGAGAAAGCTAAATCAGTTTTCAGTCTCCTCCAGAAAAGCCCTGGGTGCCAGCGATCGATGCTGTGTGCAGTTCTGCCCCGGGGCTCTGTCATTCAACTCAAAATCTGCGGAAAATCCACCACAACTCGATTCAGTGTGATGTGTGCATGGTGCGACCGCGCGCCCGGGCCGGGCCGGGCCAGCCTGGCTAAGGAAACGACCCAGGGCCATCTTTCCTTTAAAATCCCCAGCAAAGGGGGGCAGGGAGTGTACAGTGTCTAGGGCACAGTCACCGGGGGACACTGTACTCTTGGCTCCATAATAACACACAATATCAAATCTCATGCGGCCGGAGCCTTTATATTTCCTTCAGAATTATGAACAGCCAAAGTGCTTTAAACCTCAAGCATGGGGCGTCTCGCGTATCCCGCATCCACACACTGAGTACGTACATACACTCTGGCACAATGCATTAGCCCAATGCATCGTTTGATACTGTCCCTATATTCCAACTAACGGAGCCGCCCCCAAGAGGATGCAATCACTCAGAAAACGAACCAACCCTTGGATATGACATTTCCTCTTTCTGGTTAACAGAAGTCACATCTTGATAACAGCTGCTTGAATATGCGAGGAGCAGATTGTAGGTACAAAGTGAATGTGAATTCACTTTGTACCGTCGACAGAAGTCGTGGAACGCCTCAGCGTGGTTCTTCCACGTGTGCATTCCGATGAAAACAAAATCTACGTTTTTTATGAGCACATGGGTACAACTTGAAGTAAGTGTCAATTTTTTACTGCATCGGCCGTAACAACATTATTCCAAGTTAACGCTGCTTTACTCATGAGTTCGAGCCTCTAGGAAATGGCGTTACTGAATACAAGCACACCTGGGTAATCGTATCAACGTTGAATATTTGCAAATTTTCGTATTCACTAACTTTTCTTTTCGCCAATTAACAGCTTTTTCCAAGGCCACAATAGAAAACGATCGTGCATAGCATACAATATCTGTACCCATAGCAAAACAGAACCAAGCATACACGGCACATAAAAACTAGACATTCGAATAACAAATATGAAATAAAATCCGATCAAGTAGATTTACATGCGCGAATTTCCAGTAGTACATTACTTTTTTCAGCGTCAACTCAGACTGTACAACCTGTGCATGAGACGTCATTCGTATAACCACTGATACATTGTGAGACGAACCTGTATCCACGTCAAAGTCGTATCTTTTGCCGACTAGAGGCTAGCAAACTACAATTGGTCGCCAATACAAAAGAAATTTCAATACGTTATTGGAAGAACACAGTTATCAAAACGCCAAATGACACACGCTTCTAGTAACAACTAGGCCTAAATGCAAATGCAGCCTTCTTTTAACGCTATGGGATAAAATATACATCTGCCCATCTGGAGGCAAAACCCGTCAGCAACTACGGTCGACATTTCTGCAAGCTTTGGCTGACCCTAAGAATAGTACGCAATCTGAGAAAGCTGTATACAATAGCATCTCGAAAACTGCCGTGGGTAAAAGTTTTGATACTAAGAGTGCATGCTCCTTGTGATTGTGACGAGCCGCTTGACACTCTGCATAACCGACAAGCTCCGACACCATTCTTGCGCAAGCATCGGTACAATGCAAGACAAGGTGACGGAGCCGGGCTCCACTTTTGAAACAGGGGAGCAAAAAGGCGGTCTCACACAATGTTCGACCTTTACCTGAAATCAACCTAGACACAACAAGATGCAGGTGCAATAGAGAATGTCGAAGCTTGGCAGAAATAAACCAAAAGTGCCTGCCAGAGATGATTACGGTGCTCCGTCACAAAAAGTCCTCTGTCACTGAATGAACCACAGAGGTTTTTCTCAAATAGTGATCAATTTGTAATTTTATTAATAGTAATATAACAGGCATTTTTACAACTCTTAAACCAGGGGGGAGATTGACCAATAGTAAAAATAGCTGAAAACAGCTGGGAAAAAAGGCATAGAGAAGCTGAACTGTGACAATCTCCTATACTTAGGCCTATGTACACAGCTAGTGAGCAGAAAAAAGCTGAAATCCAAAACCAAAAAACTGAAATCAGCTAAAAAGCTGAGAAATCTCATCCCTGTTAAACATATAACGTCAACCATCCTTTTCCCCAAAAATATTTTTAGAAGTAAAAGTGTCAAGTTATTCATTTCCTATTTTCAAAACTTAACCCTGATCAAATTTTGACGGAGGCCTATTTGATTTCTGAAATATCTACAGGTTATCCCGATACTTCTAGTTTATTGGAATACCAAATAGCTAAGAGTTGACGAGAGTGAATGTGATGGGGGAAAGATAGTGTCAAGTACGTCATCATGAAAGGAAAGATGGACCTATCATTATGGAATTCGAGCATAATTTTATGTCTCATGAGCTCACCTGTATGTAAACAAGAAGGTATATACATGTAACTCCATCGTGAAAACCTTATACCAACATATTGGACTCCAGTTGAGTCCGCCATCAGACCAGACAAAAAAGGGGACTTGTTTCTGGAGGGGCCAAAATTGGAAATGATTCTTTTCGTGTAACCTTTCGTGATAGGGTGGGCTACGTTGGAGGGTCTTTTCACATATTTTTGGAAGGAAGACAAATCAAATAGACGAACAGAAATCGCATTTCTCTCATTATCGTTTGAAAAACAAAACTTCGCTCTTTTTCGTGGGATGCATGGCCGTTGACCCCCGCCCCCATTCGCCCCTTGACCAAACACGAACGTTGCAGCTTCCAAGGGATGGGTAGCACTGCGTGCAGTGGACGGTGTGAAAAGCTGCTGATATCAACAGGCAGGCTTATGAGTCCACATGCCCTGTACATTATATTAAACAGCCCGGGCTCACAAACAAGACCTGTTTCGTTGAGTGGTTTGTCCGAGGAAAGTTGGATGTTTTATTACAAACAGATTTGACCCGAATTCCAGGTCTAGCTCCCCCCTCTTGAAATTAGGGCTCGCACGATAAACACTTCCCCGGTCATGCTGGGATGAATTTTGACCCGCGCAAAGGGGAGGCCAGATAAGAGTTGTGTACCACCGAATTAAGGAGAGTACATGTACATGTACATCAAAATGGATGGTGTCGGGTCCGGGCACAGGGGTAACAAGCGCTTCCCAAGTCATCAACAACTTGTGTTGAGGACGCAATGTAGAACTTCTGCAGAGGCGGTCCTTTGAACGTGTTTGCTACAAAGACCTGAACAACGACATGACAAAAATTTATCTTGATTTTTTCCCCATCGTGAACAAGAATACACTGTGGTTGTGCTTTCGCGCATATGACACAAGGGCCAGATTGTAAGCACGCGCTTGGTTGAAATCTTCTGATCTAAGAACCAGAATCTTGAGATGTTGGGGAAATTATCATGTAGCAACAAAGATGAGTGCACAAGAAGGAAAAACAAACAAACAAACAAAGCTATAATCAAAAATGAAAACTACCGGTAAAGGCCGGTTCATACTTCATGCGAAAGCGAACACAAACGGAAATCTGTGAGGGCAGATCAAACATTTGCGCTACGAATTCGCTAAAGACTTGAACACATTTCAAGTCGAGCAACACTTCGCTGCAAATCTTTCAAGACGTCAAATTCGCTTCAATTTTATATTCGCCTGTATCGTACGAACCGGTCTTAAGATCGTGTGACACAGTATTAGCATCCTATGAATAAAAGAGAGCAAGACTTTTAGTCAAATACGACATACGCGCACGAAAGCGAAAATGACTATTGCCCGCACACAACACAGTATCGAGTATGGGTACACGAAAGCCCATACCAACCAGACAAGGTGTACCACGGACCCTTTGGGTGTACGTGCGACATAATTGTAGAAAAATCGTAAAAGTGTCGTTTATGGACCGTCGTACTTCGCAGGTTCCTATCTGCACAACACCTATAGCTATAAGATCAGTGTAAAGTATGGCAAATTAATGAACATGAATCCAGAAGGCAGAGCTGTACACCAATATCATACCAATGGGCACACACAAGTGTCGAAAAATAGGGGGACAACACAGCGACGCATTTGGCAAAGCATGCCTGTCTGCGGTCTTGCCAAATACAATGACAAATCGGCCATTACAGCGGTTGAAACGACGCTGGGGACACTAGAGATGCAGAACATTAGACGAGCACTTTACTGCACCCTGCATTTTTTCCGTGGGTGTAAAATCTTTCTAGAGAAAGTGATGGGCCAAGTCAATTTGTCACAGGGTAACCACGAAGCATTAGCATGAAACTACGCGTATTTCAATTATCATGAAACTATTCATCCAATTTCGCTTTGGCGTCAAACGTGCTCTCAGATATGGTCTCAACGGCGAAATATTTACATTTGAGAAGTGATTTCATAACGTTCTAAATTTCAATGTACATGTGCAATGTCCTGGGCGTCAATGTCTCTATCAGAGACATTATCTACATGTACTTGCCAGGACGACGAAATGTAACGATTGGAAATCACCCACAACCTTATGCGTGTGTGCATGAATTATGTGGTTGCATCTAATCAGACCTTCCTTCAAAAAAGCCATGTTTAATTAGTTTCAACCGCACGCTTTCGCGTGCATGCTACAAATTCAGTACTTGGGCAACTTCCCTGACGGGTCAGTTCGTTCTGGCTGTGGGCGACAACCATAACATTTTCCCCAAGACATCTCAAACCTCAATTCTCCATGGTAATGCACATTTAGGGTCTGACACATTGCCAATAATATTTTGGCTACATCCTTCGGGGTATTTGAAAAACAGTGTAAAAGCTTAGGACGACTCCATCTGCACAATTTATTACTCCACCCAAACTGGGAACGTATAGACGCTTTGCGTGGTAGCCATCTTGCAGGGCATTTCCTTTGTTCCACAGGGACAATTCCTTTGTGCATATCCTGTGGAACAAAAGCACAGGCCTACAAGATGGCAGCCATGCAAGCCCTTTATACCTAAAATAACAATGCAAAACCTCCTGCCTTTAGAGCACAAATCTTCTGCTGCCATCGCAGAGATTCACTCTTGCCACAAGCGCCTGAAAATATAATTAATGGTTGGATTTACCCCCCCCCCATTTTTAACCCCCACAAGGCCCAGGCCAGTGCTGTCCGCGAAACGGCAAACGAAACGTCCGATTAATAGAATTGAAGTTAACAGGATTCTAATTTTTGACAGCGTCCGTGATATTCAGGACGGCTGTCGGATTAGCTGTGAACGTGTTACGTTGGCGCTGCAGTCGCATACAAGCCCGCATGACATTCATATGTATAACTAGCCTGTCGTCACTGGTCACGTGGTTTTGTGCAGTGTTTATTCAACAATAACAAAACACTACGAACATGCTAAATGAACAAAGAGGAAAGCTTCTTCAAGCACTGTTTTGGGAAAACTGTGACTCCCTTTGATGTACGGGGCTACGGGGCCTTCTTTGCAGCATCAGTTCGAAATGCACAGCGCATTTGAAACTCCGGCTTCGTCCGTCCAGTTGTGCTATAGCCAATACAGCCACTTCTCATAGTCACAGACGGGCGTGTTGCTCCTAGCCGGCTGTAGCCAATCCATTCAGTCATCTCGGTCGTGGACTCCAAAAGGACGTAGCCGTACACGTGTAGGGTTTGGAACGCAGTATGGACGAATCAAGTTCAACAGGACAATATACAAAAAGGTCTTGTTTTTCTGTAGGGTTATGGAAGGGTTTGCCAAACTGTAGGGGGGGCAACTGATGTCAATGCCCTCTGCCCACCCATCAGAGGTGTTATCGGTCAAGAATTTCGTTTGAGCGTAGAGCAAGGAACAGGTTTGAGAGAAAGTACGGTACAAACCATGCATTACACAAGCATGAACGAGGCAGATTGGCCTGCAACCTCATTAGTGCCGGCAATTACCCGATATGTTCTTATCATGGGGTAGGACCTATAGCGTGTCTCGCGTCACAGCAGAACTGGGATATCAAAGTGACACCTTACCTGCCGCGGGAGGCGGGAATCAGACGCGCAGCTCCCACGCACTGCAGATAAGAGGAAGGCACGCGGAGATAGCCCACTCTGCACAGTCTGGTTCCCATATCAGCCGTAATTAAACCGAGGAAGAGGTCATTCGAGGGCACTGGCGCGGTCCTGACTCACCGGGCCCTAATGTCGGCACAAAAACAGGGGACACCTCCTCACGAATGGAAAAAAAGGAGGCGCTGAAATTACTAAGCATGAACTACCTTCTGGCATAGGTATAAAGCCGTTCCGAATTTCAATAACCTCGGTAGTTCAAGGTCTTAATATCCCATACTGTATACAACACAAGCTGAAGTGAAAGTAATCAATGGTCTATACTTTCATATCAAGCTTGACAAACCCGGAACAGTGCGCCAAAGGTCTATTTGAAATCACAATCGCGCGCAGGATGGTGATTGTGGGTGTTGCCATAGATTGCATGAGAGTAGAACTACAGGAAAACGACGACACAGGGATCTACATTTCTCTTCGACTAAGGTGTTTCATTTTCAGTCTTTAAATGAGGACGCCCATGATACCTGAATAAAAAAAATGTGGGTTGTTACACAGGTACATTCATTTTGTGTATACTTTGTTAAATTAAACGTAGCAATGGACATTGCGTTCGATACTTTCAAAGTAACGTCTTCATGCATTTCATGTAAACAGTAAACGTGCTTAAATTTGGCATCTCCGTGCTTTTTCAGAGCATAAAGACAGAAACTCGGGACGACGTACAATGTACATGTGAGCCATTCTATCTATTTTCTATCCTTGTATGCCTTTTCTTTTTGATAATTTTTTTTTCAGTGTAACGTCTCGTATTTTAAGCCAATGATGAATTAATCCAGAACAGGCCAACAACAACGGAAAATGAAGACCAAAGGCAGTTGGTCTGAATAGGGAGTGGTGAAGACGTTTGACACGGACCCCCGGGGTCACATCTGATGTGCCCTAATTTTTTTCATGATACAAATTCAGGAAACCGTGGGAGCAGGGGGAATGGCCTTTGACCTCACTCCGAATCATCGATGAACTGGCTTAGTTGCCCCCTTTTCTTCATTTCCGTCATAGTCCTCTGTATAGACTTATATATCTGTGAAGTAGAAAACGCGGCCGAAAACTGCTCAGCTACATGAACCAGCCACAAACAACATAAAACACACGATGTGTGGACTGGTAATCCACTTATTTCCCGACGTGAAACTTTTCTCAACTGAGAATACTTGTGTACTTACCCTGTCAACGGGACAGGCCAAAGCTTGGTATGGTAACGTATCCGAATGTATCTGGTTCCAATCCCACCTCTGCAACCAGACACTGACTTTGTTATACACGGTACCTATAGAAGCCTCGATATGACAGCGTCTATCAACCACCAAGCCGTCAACATGAAACTGTTTTATTCAAAACAGAAGAAATAGATTACACCACTTCAACTGCTAAACCCCAAAATGAACATTTGGACACACATTTTGAAACTTTTGGGGGGCTAGGACAACATACTGACAACACACTGGAATCTGTCGGCTGTTCGAGCAACATTTTGTTTTAATCAACACGTTGATTTCTATTTTTCTCGAATGCCCGATAAATTGGAAAAAAAAACTTGTGCCTGAAATCATATTACGCCCGTAGACACTTGAGATACAACTTTGCAGGAAATTCTCTACACAGTGAAGTTTGTATGGGCAAACTGAAGATGTGTACAAACAACTAAATCAAAGTCATTTCATATCGCCTCGTTATACATTAAACTTATCTCCTGTCGAGTCCGAAAGCCACAAAAGTTCAGAAGATGTTACTTAGTCCCTCGGCTCCCCGCCGAGCTCACATACATTGTCCCACAGTCACATCAATTAATTCCACCAAATGAAACCGTACGGAGTGTGATGTTTCGCCGCATCACTTCGTCGGTGACACTGAAATCCGAGACGAGGCGAAATCTCACCAGCACCTGCGCTGTGATGATTAATCCAACAGATGACTGCGCACATTATAATATTTTTCTGGCCATCCACAGCAGTCTGCATATGCATCATCTTCGATATGCAACTTTTACAGACGTACGCACCGGCGTAATGAGAAATCCCGACGTTCCTCAAATTCAGCGCGAAGCATAACTCCGCGAGTTCAGAAGTTCACCGCTGCACACAGCGCCGGCCACCACTTTGCGCCAGCACATACGCGCCCGAGGCACGCTTCACATTACGGTATGACAGCGCTCAAGTTTCCGCATCGGCAAGACCGCGGATTTGGCAGAGTGGCCACGGCGAGGTGAAGAGGCCTCGCGTTGATGGAAGACAGTCGTTTTGATGTACACGACCACACCCAGTGATCTCCCATGGCATAACGTCCGCGGCAGATGATACGACGTCTGTTCTGACTCAGGCCGGCTCGATGCTAAAATCCCCAATCGGTCAGGACAGCAACTACAGAACAACCGGACCGGCACAAAACAGACCCGAAAGGAGACTATACAGCACACGTCCAATTCACCGCTGAACTGGAGTCTGAAACTGAACAACTCATGATATGATAGCCATGTTGCAAAGAGCATCACCGCGAATTGTAGTCAACTCCTATAGCCAACTTTTGGTCAGTCATTCGCTGAACACATGCAGCCACAATATTTTGGTCCGATGACAGATTCCAAGACGTCAGTTCTAAAGGCACAGTGACAGTCTGACAAATTAGAAACTGGTGGGCTTTAGACGCTTTGATTTTGTGGGATCAAGGGTGTTAAACTCAAGACCGCCAGAATCACAGACCAACCCAAAATTGGTAGACCTTGTTATGCAGACTCATTTTGACGAGAACTGCTGAATACTACTACAGTTTTCAACCAGGCTCAGTGTTTTTTTTTTTCGCCCACCAATTTCGCTGTCCGTGTCTTATGTGCTATAACACATCAATTACTGTCTGCTCTGACCTCATGGGATGCAATTGACCAATTGCCGACTGTTTGCACCAATTTCCATGCAATGTTTTTATAATTACATCAGGATTACGAATTCTCGTAATTTGGAAATTTCTCGAGGCACTGCCCACTTCTCTGCACCATTTTTGCTGACTGTCCGTCCGTCATAATTGCAATGCATGCGTATGAGAGTATCCGTTGGTTGTCTGTCGATTGTGGATCAGTCAGTCGTCCATCTTTTCTTTTCTTTTTTTTTTTGGGCCCGTTCCATTCAGGCTTTCTGAACTAACTATCCGCTCATTCGGCATCACGCTGGCCGCCCGTAGGTGGTGAGTGCACCCCGCGATTCACAGAACCTTCAGAGTGCGTTTGTTCGCATAGAATAAAAAGATCTCTCTACCTTTTGACAGGCGCGCTCTCAAAGCCTCCAGTTCCACCCCGCTGAACTGCTTTTTTTCATAAACCATCGAATTCAAACAGTCGTGGTAAATAATTGGCGGTCGAAGCGCAGAGAGCACTCCCCTTTATATACGAGCCACTGCACGCAGATCACACTTTCCTATTATTGTTATTATTATTAGCGGCCTCGCGTAGCATATTGGCGTTATGGAAATGTAATGCTGACTCGCATTAGACTATATGCGAAACTCAAAGCTAGGGAGAGCGAGTGGTTCAGTTGCTATAAAACGGGCGACATGACCGCGGACCTCGGCTGGCGCGCTCGCCTTTATGTCGCGTCGTACATCCCCACCGCCCGCCCGACCCGGGCCTTCCCGACGGGGCCTGCGGGAGCTTTTTAGCGTGGCCATACGCACCCGTAGCTCTGCCTAATACACGTAATCCAGGCTGGGATTGTTTTTTCAAAGTCAGTCTGCATTTGCGGGGATTGATTACGCAGCCAGCACCCTGGGCCTTGCAGGCAACACAAAAGCCTGAACAAAGCGACTACGGCGTGTCTAGGGGCACCACCGCGGGGGGAAAGGGGGGGGATTCGCCATACCCGGGATCGTTAGAAATTCATTTTATTCCTTGAATTAAAAAGAGGAGAGGGCATAGGCCTACATACATGCTTAACGAGCAGCTAGAATTACGCAGCACCGATGTCACCCGACCGGCCAGCGTGGATTTTCCTAATAATGTGTTCGCTGGCCGCTCGGTGTGTGTGACGTGTGCGTTTGCAAAGAAAAGGAGCGGCAAGTTCCTCGCTGTGGACCGGATTGCATACAACTCTGTCACCGCCCGGCCCCGGTTGTTGAGCGGCACAGCTTAGCGTCTTTCCCCGGTGCGCCGAGCCCGGTCCATGGCGGTCAATTATTCAACCCGTGCCGCACCTTTGTGGTCGAGGCCCGGTCAGGTAATGTCACGGCTATTGCCTGCTCGGCGACACTCCCGCCCTGGCCGTTTACACACGGTATCAAAACCAGACTTCTCGTGCATGCCCTGTAAACAAACCAGTCTTTGGTGTCCTGGCCGCAATTGGGGAAAAAATATCTTAAAAGAAAGCAGAATGTAGCTGTACATCTCCGCACTCTATAGCAAGAACAGAAAATCCAGTGCGCCACTTACATTGCTGTTCTGCATGACGTGTGCTGCAGTCCCAACACACAAGTACAACGACGCTTTTGCTTGTTGGAAAACCCAGCTTTCGTAGGCGGTTGCTTTCTTTGTTTTGTATCGTAACCAGAAGACAAATTCTATGAAAAAAATTACAGCTAGCATCTGTGAACCGATGCAAGGTTCTTCACTAAAACAGTCCTCTTTCTCGCACCAGTCTTGAGGAACAACACTACACATCCTCTCTTATGAAGAAAAACATTATTAGAGACCCAATATGGATACTTACAGTTTAATGGCTGAAAGTCCTTGACCAGCAGTTTCTCGTTTTCCTTCGCACCGTCCCTTGCATTCTGTTCTACACTAGGTATTTTATACCATAATGGCCTCTCCCTCTGCATATTAATATATTCGGGTACTCATTACGCGGTCTCATATTCTCGGTTTCCCAAGTCCCTGCCTTGCTATAATTATTGCTGTTGAAGTGCGCTTCCGAACAGCGACCGGGCCTTATTTACCCTAATCAGCGGACATGCACCGTGCAGATATACTCCAGGGCGAGCTGACGACGTGACGAAGGAGCGGGGCCGGTGACGGGGCCTCAGCAGTTGAGTTCATCCGTCTACGCGGGCGGGGGCTTCCAGCCTACAGGCAAGGTCGCCATGGCTAGTCAACCGCGCGGACCCATCGACTGCAGCTGAGCCACCGCGAGCGTGCGAGTCTCCTCGCAGCTGTAGCCTCGTGATCAAGAAAAAAGGCGACTGGCAACGTCCGCTGTGGATCTAGCACGCCGTGTCCAATAAAGAGCTGTGCTTCGCCTCAACTGGTCAAGCACAGAGGCGCCGAGTTGAGCGCTGATAAAATGCGAAATTCAGCTGACGATGTGATCCGCATTGAATTGAAACTCCATTAACAATCACGCAGCCTTTCATAATGAGCTATGAACCACTCGAAACACATTTCCATGAAAGCATACTGCAAACAAAACAAAATTTAAATCTCAGCAAGGGGTTGAGAAGAGCAATATTCAGAACATCGTTATTTTTGGAGAAGAGGAAAGTTGGGAACATGAATCTCATCTCCTGCTGACAAATCATTGCGCAGTTTCGTTGGATGTGCCCAGTTCTGCTGAATGCGCACGCGCAGACCATCACTGACGTTGAGTATGCACCAGTACATTTAGCCGACAAAATGTAAGCAGGAAATTCTTAATTTGACAGACAATGTGCAAAGCAGTAACGGATATTTTACAATCAGATCATACAATAACACTTCAGATTGAAAACACTGATGGAAGAAAAACTGTCCGCTCTTGTTAAGCTAATTTGATTTACAGACATCACACTATAAAATGAATTACTCAATTCAACACACCGAAGAGACAAATCTCACTCGAAATAGTAAAATGAATTACTCAATTCAATTATAAAATGAGTTACTCAATTCAACACACCGAAGAGACATATCTCACTCGAAATAGTATTAAAACTTACTGTACACTGAATTGATTACAGTGTCATTAAAAGGTGCTTGCAAAACAGGCACTGCATCAAACAATCTCGCTGCGTCAATGAGATGTGACTAAAATATTTTCACTCATCATAGACACCAAACAAGTTCAGAAGTTGATATTTTATATTGTTCACACATGCACAGGAGATCACCCACAGTGCTTCCATATTATGTTCACTGGTGTGAATTGTGCCCACCAATGAACAGCATGGATTACTTTACTGTTACCTTTAAGTTTTCACTGACGGTGCAACCAACTTGCTCCGTATAAACGAACGCAAATTCATCGGTGTTCCTTGGTAATATACTCGTTATTTCGCGCTACATATTACCCAAACCAAAGCTGTCTCTGATAGAATGTGCCATCGACGCATCGGTGCACGCATATGGAAAGTTCAAAGTACAACAAATCTCAGTCAACCTGGTGTAACCATCACATTTGAGGAGTATGGACAAACTGTCTCTTGCACTGTTCTCCATACTTATTCTTGCATTATGTTCGGAAGCAACGACGGTGTCTATGCTGCCACCAAGTGACCAGAAGTTTTAATTAGGTTTGCATGCACGCTAAATAGGTTGCTAAAACACTGTTTAAAAATAGGCTCATTTCAAGGCTTTGGAGTTTGGACATCACATTTTTGCAATGATGGGTTTCGCAACGAGTAACCCTCAAGATTCCAATGAACGTCGATGTGGACGTGGAGTATAAGATACACAAATCGAAGTGTGGTGATCGGTTCCGCATGCGCACGGTGTAAGGACACGTTGCGGCGACTTGGTTTCCAGTATAGTATGGGTGTGTATACGGCAGGCTGCACAATGTCACTCCAGCGCCCCCCGCCGACCTCGCGTTCGAAAGGCCCCCCGAAGCACGCGACCTCCGCATCTCAGGGTTAACTTTGGTAAGAAAACACAACGACGACATAGGCGCGGAAAAAAAACAGAGGGAATGGCTCAATTCGTCTTGGGATGCATGTTCGCGCTTTGAGAGGGAAAAAATTAAACGTCACTTGAACACACGAAGCAGGAAAATCATATCCGAAATGTGTTATGTTGGGCACAATGTGCACCTCTCTGTGCTCACTGCGTGCTCACTCTTTACTCGTTATAATCATTGTTGGCTTCTGCACTGGATGAAATGCATTCCGTTCGGTGCGTGGAAGTCAAAAACTAAGTAGAACAGCAGACATTTTAATAGAAGCACAAAGAACCATGAAATTGAGAACATGTAGCACGGGCTACACATTTTAAAGTCTGTTGACTTGTCATTATAAAAAGAAATTCAATTTTCGCACTGTACTTGTGTTAAAGTTGCACTCAATCTCTAATCTTTGGCGCCAAACACGTCCGCCGCGTGCCTGGGTTTGTCATTCGCAGAGGTGCTTTTCAATCGAGTTCTTCTGTGCTAAACTGTGTACGTCAGGTCAATTTGAACACGACAGGAGGCGCAAAAATGACCAGGGAGTGAAAGGCTCTCTGGGATAAGCCCGTGGTCATATTACTGTAGTCGTTCTTCGATTCTGAAGTGAAATATCTTACTACACAACATGGGACAACTGAAGCAGAGAAAAAAGTACCGGAGAAGGAGCACTATAGTTCAAGGTCGATCCGTGATAACAACTGAAAAGAGAAGCGGAGAGCACATGGCGGGAAAATTAATACTCACCACGTTTCCGGTGGTAGTGGCGGAGAGCAGTGTCTGTGCGTGTTTACCGCGGATGAAACGACCTCCCCGCCGCCGCGCAATCCAGCGTGCATCCACCGGTGAAATTTCACACGTCAGTCCCCCGCGTGCCTTGTTGGGTGGGTTCGCTGAACTTGCCCGGCCGTCATAGACGTGCCATTATCATAATAAAGTCCAAGGCCGAGTCTCTGACAAGCAGCCTGGGCCCACCACATAGTGACTGACTATTCGCTTCAACGCCTTCGATTTTTTTTTCATTTGGTGCGCAACCCGTTCAATGATGTGTGAGGATAGGGGTTTTCTTTTATTACTTGCGAAAGCTGCGACTGGCCAATGTAACCCAGGCGCATCAACCACGTGATGGCTTCACTGCTCGTCACACAACCATGTATTCCTCCATTTTATCAAAACTCACAGGGTGACCATGCAATCCAGCGACTGTCGTTCCTTTCCAGCCCCTGGCTCTGTGAGGATGTGACACTACACATGTATGGCGGGAAAATTGAAAAGGGCACACCGGCTTCAAGTTACAGCATTAATGCTGATGCTGGAAGTCGAAGATTTATCATCATGTATTTATTCAAGAAATCTGTGAAATGCACGAAAATGGCCCAGACGTAACCGTATATTGCTGCCTAGATCGAGTGTCACTATTACATTCCAATATCGTAATTAATTTGAGCCACTTCTTGTCTTCCTAGCTCGTTCAAAATTAACATACAGGTGAGCTGTAGACCTTAATGTGTCCAGGCTGATTTTGTTCCTTGAAAAACCAGACAGAAACGAGAAATATGAGCACTGGTGACGGAAAGAAATGGTTCTTTGGTGACGCAAAAAGTCAAGCGTAATTAATCAATCAATCAATCAACCATGACGTTTATTTCCATATTGGTGAAGATCAGGAAAAGTAAACAATGGCAGTACAAATATATAAATCGAGAGATAATTGTATTAACCTAAGATCATGGGGTGTAGATCTGCCTCCAGTTTCGGGGACAGCTAACATTGAGCAGAATGCAAAATAAGATTATAATCTTTTCGTTAATTCTGTCGGTTTTCTTCGCCATCGTTCTGTCGAATAGTTTACTGTAATTGTTGCTGTATTTACCAGCTGAGATATTCTGATTTCCCAGACGCGTCTTCCTTCTTATTGGCTTGACAGTTAATGCTTTGAAATTGTTGTTTCCGGTCGGTCATGGGTTCATCGCTCCTAAATTTACGGGCAAGATTTCCTCCTGCCTCTCTTAATCAAGGCACACGCCGCGATGAAAAGCAAGCGCTGGTTGCCTTAACGGGTGGGACTCGCAAGTAGCCGTACGTTCACCAACAGCCTTCCGATGAGAGCTGCGACAATGAATCGATCTGAATTTGTACTCGAGTTCCACAGAGCTCTGTTGAGTTGTCTCATATGTTTCGGCATGCCAGCCTTTAGGGCCAGTCGCGACTGAATCCTGTTGTTTGTGATTTTAGTCTATACTGTGCACATAGGCGGTGTAAGAGAAATGAAAAGGGGATGTCTTTGCCTACTAATATACATACGTGTGTTTTCGGTTCATCCCACCTGTCATGGAGTCTAAAACAAACCATCCCTTCTCAATGTCGATGCCTTGTCCTCCATATTTCACTAGGGGCGGGTAACTTCTAGGGCTTGGATGGCCTCCAGTATAGTGCACATGCACTCGAGTGCACGCGATATACACATGTGGTGTGCGCGTGATTGATAAGTCCGTCTATACTGTAGACAAGATCCGGGCAGCGAGGGATCTCTACTGCAGCTGCTGCGTGTGATGGCCTGTCGGGGTTGAAGAACCTCCACGCGAACTCTCCCCAGTACACTGAATCATGCCCCTTTCGATCCCCCTTCGGTTAATTCGGGCTCATATTTTTCCGCGTATATGAAAATGATTGGTTGTAGTGCTGCTCAGCACTGTAATGGCTCGTTTTGCTGTGGATTTGCGGAGTTTGGCACACTGACTCGACAGGTCAGACAACTGTGCTGTACAAGGGACAATTTGCTGCGCTACTTTCAAGTTTCAGGACCATCCTGCTGGTCTGCAAGCGCTTGAGTAGCAGTAAATATCTTTGCCGGGAACCAGTCAGAGAACTGACACAAACAATCAGCCATTTGGGATTCAGAATACTATTGCTAAAAAGTAACATTACAAAGGGGCCAACACTGAAACACTGAAATGTTTTGAATATTGAGACCTTAAGTCAACGACGTGAAATACTTAAATTCTTGTTAGGTAAATTTTGGGCGGCAAAGCTTCCGTGTACTAATGTGTTAATATGTACATGTAGTTGAGCAAAAACTGGAGGCCGCGTCAAAACTGCACATCCGTCGTGAAACTTTTGCATGATAAGATACATTCTACCGGCGACACAATGCCCAATAACTTCACTTACCGTCAATTATGTAGCACATGCATGGGGTGTGAGTCTTGGTCCTAAAATCATACCAAGTCTGTACCTTACTGCAATTATAAAGGGGGAAAACAAAAACAGAAAAGAAAGGTATAGACAGTCCTAGGCGAAATCTCAGCGGGACACTGTGGCGAGACAAACGGCACTAAAGCATTAGCAGCGGCTGAGGTTTTCGCAAAATAAGGCGGCCACCCAACTAAGCCCGGGCTACTTAAAATCACTCCCCTGAATTCATCCAGAAACACCCGAACATTAAATGGGCAAAATGGCTTCCCATTAGGGCCGCCTTCACGGTTCAGCAGTAAAATTTAATAGGGGCACGGCTAGGCGAGGCAGATGCATGTTGCATGCTGCGCGCCGGTTGAATCACTCACTCAGCCTCCCCCGCGGAATATCTGGATCCCTGCTCCCTCTCTCGTCAAAATCTCGGCATGATCCACCGCCTACGCCACTCGCGCCAGGACCGGGGATTCAGACACGAAGCTCCCATGGAAACTTAAGCCGCCGTACCTCCGGGCGATGAGCGGATAACGTAGCCTGCTTACCATGCATTCCACACCGCTTACCCAGCACGGCCGGGCACAATTTTCGCCAAATTTCTAAGTCACACTCGGGGCTAGTGGCGGCCTAAAATGCAGTCGGAAACTTTGAGGGGTTGTGCCCAACGGCCAGACTCGGTCCCTCACCCTGGTACTTTCCTAATAAGACATGCTATACGGCGTGGCAAGCGGAGTATGGCAGCCAGGGGTCCCTGGAGAGGTGAGCCGCACACGGCAGTCTTGCTCAGTACGCCGGCGCGCAAATAAAGATCGCTCGTCGTTCAACTCCAGAGATCTGCCGACTTGCTAGATCCCGGGCGCGCGCAGGCGAAGACGGGCCGGATTTATTTGGCATCGTGCTCTGACCGACAGCGACCATTCCCTGGACTTTCACTCCAAGCGCCAATCGGGTATCAGTTTCCTACCTCGACAGGAAATGCCTGCATCTATGTTTCAAGGAACAGAACGACGACTGTGCATTATGGAGGCCCCAGTATTTATGCAGTGCTGCTCGGCGCGCTGCTTGGCTTTAGGGTGTCATGCCAATTACAGAATTCGTCATTTTGTGAAAGGCAATGTAAAAACGAATAATGCCCTTAGTCATTGTGGCAAGAGGCAAGGATGGAACTCTAGCTCTGCACGTTAGCATATGGGGGATTGGTTTAAGCCACTGCAGCATGAAATTAACAACGTATACGGTAACTTAAATTGTTATAAGGCTATACCGCCATGCGGTCACTTGATCGGATGAATTCAAGCAGGTACACACTTATAACCGACCCCACAAAAGTCGACCCTTTATCTCACCACGACAGGAATCTCTTTCCTGCAAAAAAACAACCAATTTCGTCACCTTAGGCAAAACTAGCTGCTATCTTTGCAAAAGAGGGTCGACTTTCTCCTTCAAACGTTTCCTTCTAAAAAGTCTCTGTGATCTGGACTGTATAGGCCTATAGATAGACAAAAAACGAACTTGCAGACGATTTCATTCATTTCAACAATGTAAATTATACTGCAAGACAATTAGGTGGTAACCTCCGGCAAACTTAACACCGAACGTTCTTTCCATGAATATGCTATCACTGCAGGTTAGATGGAGATTCGGCCCTTCATGGTTAATTTTGGAAGTGGTGACACATGTGTCAAAGTGTCGAAAAAATAGCGAGCATCTGGAGGATCATGATTTCTGTCTGATCTGCAGAACTATTTTGTCCGCACAGCTGAAGGTCACTCCACGAAAAGTCATAACGCCATGGAATCTCGCTAGGGCAAGGCCTTTGGGTAAAAAACTGTGCCAAAGTTGAAAGGTTTTACGACAGAACCTCACATTGCGCACATTTCAGCGTTTGTCAGCCTAAATTACCAAACTGCATTGATAACTTCAACTCGCAGGTAGGCAAAGCAAAACTAAGACAACCACATTAAAAGTAACATGCAAAATTAATGATCTGTAGGGATGAAAATCCAGTTTTTGACCATCAAGTTAACCGAAACTATTATAATGGGTCGTCAATTCTTGCGCAGTTTAGACTGTTAAACGCATACCTATAACCACTGCTTGCGGTTATAGTCTGGTGGCAGAGATACGACACAAAAAAGAAAAGAAATGTACATGACACGTTAGGCGGGGGAGGTGAAGGTGCTTTTTCTAAAGATCCGTATACTGTTCCCAATAATGGTCCCTTCTCAATGCCTGGGGCCTGGACTTGGTTGTGCGTTGTCTACGTTGCCTGTCCTAGTTAAGTTTCATGACGTAATTCGAAGACGCACGGATAATTCAAAGGGTACCATATGTGCCCTTTAATTAAACTTTCACAGGCATAAAAAAGAACGTAAGATAAAATCTCGACTCCCGCAAACAGATTGACTCACAAACACAAGGGCGTGGAATGAACAAAAAGATATTAGTTTTCAGTAATTCAGTCTCATGCTTTGTCCGGGGTAGGTGTGAACTGTATCTATTTCAACGGGGCGAGGTTGGCATAACAATACCGTGGGCACGTACAGTGCAACCACCAAGCGAACCGAAGGAAAAAAACGCATGGAACGCCATGTTGGTCGTGTGCCCTGTGTCAAAATATTATGTGGGAGGCTCCGACTCCCAATACATGTGTTTTTCATAAATTGAATGTGTACCACAGACGTAAATCATTTAAAATAAATAACAGCCATTGAGAAACGTCAGCAACGGGCCACGGTTTTGTGCAAGCAGCTTTTGTGAGCCTATTCGTGATCCCGGACATTCGAAAAGAAGCAGATCATTACAGAAATATCGCATCGCCACTTTGTGCTGTACAAAATGTGAGACAGATTTTGCAATATTGGCGCGGTTTTGCGACCCCACACTGTCACAGTGTGTATGGCAGCACTCAACGGCACCTACCGAAACGTCACCCCGGGATCGGAAGAGCTGAGATAGATAGTGTGTGAATAAACTAGGTCTTCCCATTAATTTGGCAGGGGATGCTGGTGATCAGAGCTGACAATAATTATCGAGTGCATACAGTGATGTATCGCTGTACTAAAGGAACATGTAACGTCATTATAAAGAGCCAACATCTGTTGTCATACCATTTTTTGTCATATCTATGTTATCGGCCGTACTATACTCTGTCTGGTGCCACCCCTCATCGACAAATGCCAAGTGGGATGAGCCATTGGCTATTTACATGTTGGCTTTGAATACCGCCCCCAACGCCTACACTAGAAGTTGGGGTCTTGGCATCCGGCATCGCACTATGCTAGAACTCAATAGCTTGTACGCGAAACTAAAAGGCGCGATTCCCTCCAGCACCACTGCAGATACACGCACATGTACTGTACATGTACACATTGTACTTTTAGTTCAGGTAGGCCTACGCACAACCGTGTCGATACAATTATACTACTGAGTACCACAGTGCTACTAGTACTACAGACAGCGCATGTACGTTTATATAGGGTAAAGCCAAGGACAATTTATAGCCTGAAACACGAGGAGATGAAGTTCAACTTACTTGAACCAACAATTCCTGATGCAAGGTGGACAGCTACGGCAGATCCAGAACTGCTGATTCTCTTTAAAACGTCGAGCTTATCACGTAGCCGGCACTTCCATCAGACCCTAGACATAAACATGATAAACATGATCAATCGATTGCTAGCATGGCCAATGCCGTACGTGAACTGAGTGAACCATGCGTGAACTGAGTGTGCTGCTTCAAACATGTCGACGGCTCCCTCTGGAGCTGCACAATAACTGGCAGTGCATCACTGTCACTTGCCTTAGAATGCTTTCCCAACGTTGAATTGTTCTTTCATGTGCATGTTCTTGATACTTGTTTCCATGGAGTTCCGTGGTTTTTTCAATCCATTGCGTGCTCGTGATGTTTGGCTAGTTTGTTGGTCATCAGAATAATCACATTCACCGTACACTGCAGCATCAAACAACGCTAGGCGTACATTATCCAGTACGCTATACGGCGCGTGACTAGCACTGTTTTAATTTAACAATGAATGCACGGATACTGTACTGGTGAAGGATTTTCGCGTTCTGACGTAATAGAGTACCGGAGTGTAACGTCACTGTGAACCAGAAAGTGCAGTGCAAACGAATGGAGTACGCACGCGTGTTGGTTCACGCGCTCATGCCTTTTACACACTAATTGTGCGCGTGACGTATCCACTTCGGTACTCTATTAAATGTAGCGTAAACTGGAGAAAACTATGGCGCATTTAAATGCAAGTGTCAAGTCTGGTTTGACTTCTTAAGTTCATACCACATATTTTAACCATATTTTGTGAGTACTGTACTCGAATCGATGTGTTCATATTGGTAAGTACTCACAAAAACGCCATCATGCCCATAAAGATGGGAATCTGCAGGAGTTGAGCGCAATGTGAAGGCGGTCATGTTAATACTTGCCGTGGTAGAGTCAGCTGAGAGCACAGAGCTATAATTGCCTAAATGCCGTTTAGGCAGAAAAAATGCAACAAGGAAAGGACGTAAGACAGCATGACGCGACAGGCGACGGCACGACGCAAGGGACGATGCGACACGTCGTGTGTGTACAAACGCAATGGCAAGAAGGAAGGCGACGGTGCGACGCAAGGGAGCCGTCGTGCCGTCGCGTTGTATAGTTGCGCCTTGGAAGAGGCTTGGGAGAGGCAGAAAGGTATGTCGTAAATAGTACACCATAAGCTCCATGGCTGAGAGTTATCGACTAATTAACACCCTTGTATTCGCTCTCCTCAAGACTGCGTCAATGAACTTTACAGTCATGCTTACACTGGCGCGCGGGAACCGTGCTCGCTTATTAGAAACGGGAACCGCAGTATCCACAGAACACGTTCAATGGATCATACTGAGAAATGAAAGGAAATGGGGTGAGATGCGTACAAAAGGTGCGCCCCAACGTTGCATGCTAAGACTAATGCATGCAATTTACAATTTATTCTTTTGCAACCCAAACACTTTAGAAGAAAACTGATTAGGCCTAAAGGAATATCGTCAGTGCTGTTCCTCGTGTGTTGGCACTCCCGTGACTTTCCCCGAAAGCATCACCACTCCCAGAGTTTAATCGGTGCAATGTGCCTGCCCGAAAATCAGCGGAACGGGCTGGTTTGAAAGCTTTTGTTAGTTCAGTCCCAAACCTACGGTCCGAATGCTGGTGTTCGGGGATCAAAGGCCGCGCATTCATCCAGGCCATCATGACCTCCCGTTGAACAAAATTTTCTTTTACACGTTCTGAAATACACGCATTCAATTTTCTCCTGATTTTGACTTTTGCCATGAAAAATATAGTGCTGAAGTAGAACGGTGGCCACCACAATGTCCGGAAAAGCACGTGTTTTTGTTGAGGGCGCTGTAACAGAATCCATATCAGTGCAGACAACGTGTTAACAGATCATGTATTTTGCTTTTTTCCCGACAGGTTGAACTGTACAGTTTCGCTTTGAGCAGCAAATACTGGTTGAATAACTTGTAATATGTTAATGTGCCGCGTCCAGTGCTCTGGAAATATTTTTTATTGAAAATGATAGAAATACGAATACTGCATGTTTCGTTACGTGTTAAATGTCAATTGTAAAATTGTATTATGTACACAAGAATTTTCTTTCGTTTTTTTCTTGTTTTGCTTCACCTGATCCTATTTATTTTAGTTTAATTAATCTATTGATAATAATTTATTCCCCACAAATTGTTTCGTTTATTCTTTCCTTAATTTGATGATTTTGATACCTAATCAGCTCACTCAATAGTTCTTAACTTAATGTTTTGTCATCAAGTTAGTTCCCTCACTTCTTTTCACATATTTCAATGATACTTTTTAAGGTTATTCGATACTTAATATGATGACTTAATTGTTTTGATGTTTCTACTATAGTTTCGTTGGTATTATTGTGTTTTTGGTGTTAGTGAGTTCCGTTTTTAAAGTATATTTTCTTTATAATAATATTATTGATTGTTCTTTATCAATATTATGAATTGTAATTTTCTTACTGCTACTTATTGTAATTTCATTAAAATTAGTTATTTAAAAACATGCGCAATTGAGCAACTGACTGCAAGTCATGGCATGTTAAAATAAATAATTTCAAAAATCGAAATGAAAATAAAAAGCTGCCCGGGGGGCTTGTGTAAAGTCTAACCAAGGTTTTACGTGTTTTAGCAACAGCACTTCTCATTGGTTGTATAGTTTAGCCCCCCCCCCCACTACTCAGATTTTCTTGAGATTATCCAATCACAACCACGGTACAAAACAAGCCTGGAGGAGTTGATGTGATGTGACACACACCATGTACCAAAGTTGTGCCGCGCTTACCCGGTTACCTCAGCCTCGTTCCCACCGGTACGCTCTTGCGACGCCATAGGAAGGAACGCGCACGCTGCCTATGGAGTCAAGGTTGCAATTACCTTAACTTGTTTACAACATCATGTCTTCCCCGAGTAGGTTACGTTGCGGGCGGGGGAGCAGATTTTCTGCGCTGTAATTCAAGGATGAATATGACAAAATATGGAAAAGCTTATCGTATTATCGGGCTTCTTGTTCTTCCTAGCAGACGTCTTCGCTGTGGCGAGTCTGGCTAATCCAGAATGGGTTATATCAGAAGATGCAAGTAAGTCCAATCATCTGAATTTTGATGCACACGACGCGTAGCCTGGCCTACACCCACCTGTTCCAGCATGGCTTCCTCCTTTCCATGATCTGTCACGAAGTGATGATGCTCACTTCGCGTTGTAAGTTACTACCATGCATGCATGGAGGAAGGAAACCATGTAACTGACCCATCACGCCCATATAGTTTGCTTTTCAGTTGTCGGGTTTAGAACTAGGACTATGTATAATGTCACTAAAACACTGAATGTCATGTTTTCATATTTGCAAACTCGAATTTGTCTGATTTCTCGCTTCGAGCAGTGCAGTGGATTCAAAAGGTCAGTAATTAAGTCAACCAACATGCCTTGGGCTTCACTGCAACAGCTCACTTGCTATCCAAAAGTGCCCACTTGCTGGGAAATCCCACTAGGTTCTAGGCCCGTTATTCTGTGGGCTTTACATTGATTTCAGTGCCATAGTTCTTTTTCCACCTTAAAGTTTATTGCTTGATTTATGTGGAGACGTCATAATATGCATGTATGCTGGTATCCAGTATCCCCAGAACTGTGGGGTCCGACGTCCGCCCTACTCCCACGAGCAGGGCAGATGTCAGACTCCACAGTTCTGGGGGTAGATGTCTAGTTCATAAATGTACCATTGCAATTACCAGTTCATTTCATAAGCTCACCCTCTTGTGCACAATAACAGGTCATGAATGTGCTTGTTACATCACAAGGAGGTTGAGCTCGTGTACTACGCATTTGCTTTGTCTGGCTATATCAGAATGTCTCCTCATAGTGCAAGCACTGCACATGATAGTCCTGTTAGTGCTAGCACTAACTACATGAACATGTACAAGTCCAGTTTAAAACTGGTTTATTCAGCAGATAGTTGACCGTGACTGACCAAATAATTCCCAGTAAGAGTTCAAAACTCACCACTGTCGTGTTTGTTGGTCACTTCACTTTGGATGAAAGAAATCTCAGACAGTGGTGGGAAGTCATCAAATAATAATCATATTTGATCAGGCACATCATTAGCTCAAGTGAGCTGCCCTGCCAAGGATATGTCTTAGTCCTCGATACCCATAATGCAGTTGGGTCTCCAAGCAAAATGGTGTATGGGGTGCCTAGTAGTCACAATATTAAACGCATTCACTTCACATGGTCAGTCAACCAATGACAAAGCATTTAGCATCAAACATTTTGTATGGAATAAGTTAAAAAAAAATTTTCTTTTTCATGATTGATGCATGCTAAATGTACAGTTTTTACTGCTTTCTTGTTTGGGCTCACTTTTCCTGTGCTAGTTCATTTTTCTTGTTGGGGCTCATTGTTCTTGTGCAGGTAATATCAGGATTGGCTTGACGTCACAGTGCCTTACAATTTTTGGTCGGGACCCTGTTTGTCTGGCGCCCAACCTGTCGCCTGAATGGATAGCCACATTGGTTTTCATCATTCTCGGCATTCTCTGCTTGACAGTCACATGCGTACTGTTGGCCATCTCACTCAAGAAGTTCACTGCCTTGAAGTACGCAAGATGGGTGGCATTTTCTGCGAGTGAGTTTTTCTATTCTGTTTTTTTTAAACTTCAGCAGCATGTGAGACAAAAAAGTAGATCATATCAAGTTCTTGTGAAGTTTCCAGAGTTGGTCTTGGACCCGGTCTGGATGCTTTGTCATTGCTTGCCCAACTTTAATTTACATGTTTATCTTGCAAACAGTGATCTTCTTCTGTGTGGCCGCTCTCATCTTTCCGGTCGGGTTTTATGTGGACGAGATAGGTGGGGAGCCCTACAAGCTACCCACCACTGTCAAGGTGGGCTCCTCCTATGTCATGTTCATCCTAGCCATCTTCCTCACCATCATCTCCGAGCTGTTTGCTGGCAAGATATGCCTCCCGAGACTTTGATGATTTGGGAGCAGCTGGAAGCAACTGGATCGGGAGTGGCGAAAAAAAAGAAAGAAAAGATGCAATTTAGAGCTTTTTTTTTTTAAACATGAAGCCAAAAAGGAACAGCCTTAAAATGGTGGCCTCAGCTTTTCCTGTTGTGCCTTGTCTGCCCTCATTTAATCCATTGAAAGGAAACTTAGAATAGTTGTATAATAACATCAACAAACCACTCAACAAAAATGAAGCAGAATTTTTTTTGTCTTTTAGAAAAAATCTTTAGGCATTCTTTAGCATTTTCCAGGACTGGAGAAGTTCCAGACAATGTTTTCATGCTGCAGTATTCACACCCTTAGACATGTTCAAGAGATACTAGAACATACTGTGCATGAGTAGTTTATTTTATTATTTTATGATCCCATAGAAGAGTCTTGCAGTATTTTAACCCCTTGACGACGGGAATTTCTTTCTGAAAGCCGACTCCAAGAATTCCAGCCTCGCTTGGCCACGAAGTCCACCTGCCAAACCGCAAATTTTCGGTTTGTAGCCCTGCGTGCTCTGCATGCTTTGAATTACACAGTGAAAAGGCTAATTGTTCGGTGGCATACGGCTTTACTCACGCTTCCACATTCCCGTTGCCTCTTTTCAAAGTGGAGACTATTGTGAAGCTGGTGATTATGATGCAAATTCGGTCTTTTCATTTCTGGGCTACACAAAGGCCAATCGCTATATATACAAGAGCCAGGGTCTGCCTTCTTTCTCCGTGTTCGCTCGAGCGTGGGCCGAGAATAATAGCTGAAAAGCGGTCCGAGGATCTCAATTTTTACGGTGGCACTAGCCGCGTCCTTGTGCGAAGGGGATAAAATCGAGGACTTTTAATCCAGTTGTTTTTCAATTTTGAATTAAATCAACAAACAGTGGATGTGAATGTGTAGCACATTCATCATGATAAACATTTACTTCTTTATGACTGGTATCAATTTTTATTTTTAACTGAATAAGGGTATAGTCAAATATCTTTAAAAAAGAAAAGAAACTATCACAGATTTATTTGTATATTTGGTAGTGTTTAAGTTTGGCAACCCAAGTTCATGTTTGCATTCTCTAGATCAGAGGACTGGAATTGTATTATTAATTCATTATTAAAGTTTCTTGAAGTTTTGTGTTCCAGAGCGGGAAAGTAAGCTACAATTCTCTTTGTCCTTATGCGATGGATTTCGTAAAATTCCAGTATTCAATGAGGTAAATGTTTTTTAATCATTTCATTTACATGGAGTCGACCACAGAAGTGGCATTTTTCAGAGTGGAATCAACCACAGAAGTGGCATTTTTCAAAATGGTTCCTTTCTGTGGTAGTTTTGTTGCAAAATTGCTGCAGTAAGCATTTGATGTTAGTCCGGCCTAACATCTGGATTATATTCCTACAAAGAATCCAATAAACGATGTGTCCTTTATTCGTCCTTTTTTTAATATTTCTTTTTTGGAAGAATAAACACAGCTCCTATTTCTGATCAAGGTCTGATAAGTCAGAAAAGTGCTGGCAGTTATTTTCCCAGGTTAACTTAGGTCACGTTTATCAAAATGTGAGATTGATCTAAAGCTTGGTTTGCTCTGATGCACTTGGGTGTATGTTTATTTCCTATTTTGCCCTGTGAGCAGTCCTGTGGGTTTTGATTTTCACATTTTGTATTCTGCGTCATCAAACCAGAAGTTTTGTACATGTACTTGCGTTTCTTAAAAGGCATATATTTATATTTTTATATAGTTATTTAGATCCTTTTATTGTGACTAAAACTACAAGAGTTTTGACACTGAGTCATTCGGGGTGTCAATGTCTTACAAAAACTCAAGATACTTGAGGACTCGCCACCTTGATGTGGATTGGTAAAATGCATGTAATGAATCGTACATGTACATGTCACCCTGTCTGAGCTTCCTGTTTTAGAGAGATCACAAGATGTTACAGTAAGCATGTGGCTTATTTTGCACATCGTTCACTGCACGTGCATGTGCAGTTTTGTAAGCATCATTCTCTGCTCAAAAGGGCATTCGGATCTCATGTGGTACCACCACATTAGTATTTGAAATTTTGTTTGACGGATTAGTCGACACAGTTTACATGTACATGTACTGTATGAACTGTCCTCAGAAATATGGCCATTCTGTATGGTATTGCCCATGTCTCCTGGCACAGAGCAATGAAAACTTTCAAATTACACATGGGACCAAGTGTTGCCAGAAGAGGTTAGCCTCAAATGTTTCATTCCTGCTTAAAATGGCAGACAATTCTCAACTTGTGAAGTGCACGCTATGTGTGCGATATTCATTAGCCTGTGGACAGCAAGTAGAGAAGTATTTGTGCCACTTCGAACTTGGAATTTGGTCAAACCAAACGGCTGTACGATTAAATCAAAATTTTTTATCTTCCCACCATAGGAATCATTGATTTGATTTCTAATGTGCTGTTCTTTTCCCACAGGGATAACCTGTATACGTCATTTAAAAAAATTTTTTTTAAACACCTTAATGCAGTTTAGCCATTCCTATGGTGCAGAGCCCATCTTGTGGCTGGTACTGTACTAAACTATTGATAAAACACCGGCTGGCTGCTCTTAAATGCTTTCCCGGTGTCACACGAGACTTGGACTCCTCTGAAATGTGGACCCTTTTCCCTTGTATTTGTTGAACATTCTAAATTGTCACCTATGTTAAAGCTGTGCATAGTACTGCCAATAAGTCTGCATTTTGAGAGTCCCAAATTCACACCGCGCAGGCCTATTGCCACCTCAGCTCAAGCAGTGTGTGTGCCAAATGCGCAGCGATCTCAAATGATCAGCGATATCAGGAGACTGTTTAGGACTGCTCATAAGAGACGCATACAAAATATAGTCAGAGGGGTGTTTGAAAACTTGTTGGACAAGTGCATTGTAAGTTTATGATTGTTCAATGACTCGCTGACTCAAAAGGTATTTACGAATGGGAATAAATATGTGCCTGGCCAAAAAATGGATCGGGAAAATACATGTCGTAATGACTCGATCCAAAGGGGGGGGGGACATTTTCATCGTCCATTCTCCTTAGCCAGTCTTAAATGGATGTTTAGGACTGGCAGAGCAGCTAGTTATTCCCTCAGATCCTGAACTGTATGATTTGCTGTGTGCAAAAAATGAGTGTACTAATAAAATATTTTTTCCTTAAATGTTTCTGCTCATGCACTCTGCATCATGTTGTTTTGAGTCAACTGAGAGGTCAAACCTCACATCATGTGTAGCTGTGTCTTTATTGGCTGTGGCTGGCAGTAATGTGTCTATGGGAAGCGGCTACCATGTGGGATTGTGAAATTGTCAGCAGTGGCCACAAATATTCAGACGCAGCCTTTTAAAAGGATTCTACAGTGTAGTAATGACAACCATACATGGATTTCAAAGCATTTCTTAAGGTGACCATAGGAAACCAGTGAACGTGTGCATAAGAAACTGCAATAAGTGACAATTAGTTTCAAAATGTCAACCAACAAAAACAGGCAATATCTGCTTTCAAAGGGAGAGAGTACCTTCACAATTTTTTGTACAACCAACCTAAAATCATTTATTACAAGGTCAACCATGACCAAAAGTGGGCCAATGTTAGTAACAGATTCTGAATTCAACTGTAATAACCAACAATTTTGTGCAAGGTTTTCTCATCCTTATAAATGTGCCTTCACCAAAGCCTCAAGTCCAAACTTACTGAAGCTTTAGTTCTAATTAAAACTAAAAAGCTGGTCCATCAGGACCACTTCGAAGTGAAACGTGGAATGTTATGACTGTAAACAAAAGAAATAATCAATGCATAAGTATCAAGAAAGTTTCAAAAACTGACCTATTCAGGTACCAGAAAACCTGTAGAAAAGTGAAATGCTAGACTTTCTGTGCAATTAGGATTTCCAAACATGCAAGCATGCAAACAAAACTCGTAAGAAAGACAGTGAAAAATTAAGGACAATTTCCCTATTGAAGATGATGCATCTTTTTGCTTCTGTCTGGAAAAGCTGCGTTCTCAAAGATTCACGGGGTAAGTGTGGTTCATTTGTGCTTGTAAAATGCAGGTCATATTATCTGAGCTGAACGCAAACCAAAGCCTAACAAACACGACAGGCTAACACCAAAAACTAGTAACTCACATCAAAATGTTCCAACTTACACCTGGGGTAAAAATCAAATGTTTTTTTTATCAGACATACTCTACAGTGAGGTATATCTTTTAACTAGAAAATCAGTTACCACGTTAAGTTGGTATAAACCTTAATTGG
This sequence comes from Acanthaster planci, assembly GCF_001949145.1. The sequence goes on from NW_019091365.1 coordinate 1,665,371, forward strand.
GATAGAAATACATTTCTTTAATGTGCAGTATATCCTATTTGGGGTATTATCCATTACTGATTCGGCTAATCTACTTCAGCATTACATCTCCATGGGGGTATTTCCCCCATTTGAGTACATCCTAATGCCCGGTTTGGGGGGTGTTGTTTCTACACGCGCATGCCGGCCACAGCTGACTCCAGGGACTTGTAGTTCCAGATGACCACTTGACCGTCCACGCTGGTCGAAGTCAGCTTGGTGATGTTCTCCTTGCTCCCAGAGTGGATGGAGATTTGACTGCATTGATGGAAAAGTATCAACCAAAATACACTCATAACATTTCAGGAGTTTTAAATTACTCCTGTAACATCACCCTTTGGTGGAAAGTGTCACGTTTATATAATATTCATTATAAAGTAATTTAAACAATTTAGAGAAATAGTTTAGGGAAATAGTTTAAGTGAGAGTATACATGCAGACAGGGAACAGTAGATTCATGCAAGAATGAATCTACAGTACCTCATCCATTCTCCTTACATGACAGACGATAGTCTGAATTCCCATTTACACCGTGCCATTCCAACAATACCTTGCACTGCCTTGAACACACAGAAACCACCCACCAATGCGTTTGTTCTTGACAGAAACAGAGGGTGTTCTGGATTGAAAGAAGCACTATTTTCATAGGAAAGGTCTTATGTAATTGGCCGGACTGCTATATTTAGCATCACAGAAGGCTGCAGTTTGGCTTGAGAACAATGCAATTTTTTATTGAGCCTTCTCCTTAGTAGTGGCGCTAATTGTAAATGAGTTGTGCTTGACATTAACATGCGGGTTCAAATAGCTCTTGTAAACTGGGTGCATATAGGAACAAATAATTCAGTTCTTGCTTTCAATCCCTCAGATCTCACAACGCATCTTGGGCAAAAGGCTGCCTACTCCATGTTGGGTACACACCATTTTTCCCTCCAAGTGAGTTGTTTTTCAAATTCTGATCTCCAATTTGAAACACCTGTTCCTGCATGCCAGATTTTGGCACCCTGATGCCACTGCTCAGTTAAGCGTGGCCAGAATGGTCTGACCCACTGCATGACAGCAGGCACTCCACTTGTGGTGGAAGTGTTTTTAAACAGATTAAAATCTGTGGCACATGTTTCCTGCAAGAGAAGTGGTAACCTTAAAATGTAACCCTCTCAAGTTGGCAAAAATCACTTAGAGGGGCTTGCTTTTTGATGGCCAGGCTTACGTGATGGAGTTCTGGTGAACGGAGCTCCTAGCCGTATCTTGCTCTGTAGTTGCCTTCTTGTCCAGCTGGCGGAACTTGGCCATAGCACTAGAAAGCAATTTAAAAAAAAAAATGGTATGTCTTTCTGGAACATGACCACTTTCACAATAAACTGCCGTGCACTGTAACCTAAGCAAAGCTGATAAATATATATCTGCTTGATGTGGGGGGGAGGGGAAATCGGAGGCCTTGTGTTTGTAGTTTGGTGCACTTTTTTGAAAACATTGGATATACTAACTAATAAAAATGCAGCATTGGGAATTGGAGGATTGAGAGTTGCAGAACAGTGATTTTATCATCGGGCATGAGGACTCTAGGTCCATGCTCTAGAACTGAGTAGCCCCAAAAAAGGAGTGTGCCATCAAGTTGACAGATCTGTTTTGTCGGTTCCATTACGTGACTCAGTGAATTCTAACCAACATTTTTAGGGTAATTTGAGTGAATTGGGTTTCTTGGCCTTTGTTTTCAATACTACAGTGTATTTGATACAAATGTTAGGCCGTACACTAACTCATAAACATGTACAGTAAACTCCGGCCAAGTCGGCACTTTTGGGACTCAAGAAATTATGACGACTTACGCAAATGCCGACTTGTGCTGTAAGTCCTCATTTTGCTGACTTGCGCGTACACATGAATTGCCTATGTAAATGTACATTATGATTCCTTGCACTAATTCAATGGCTTTTATTTACCCCGGTTTATTTCTACCTCCATGGCCCATCCCAGCAAATTTGCTCTCGATTATTATCCTCAGGGGCTGCAAATTCAATAATTGATCATGTGCCCCTAAGGACGAAGCAAGGATGGCAAGCCACCTGCATATCACATCACGACTCGACAGTGCAGCACGTACATGTACGTGCTATAGTTACTGTACAGAAAACATACTGTACACTCATCCGCACACGCATTGGTTAAGTTCGTTCAATAAGGCAACCCCAAAATGGACAGAGTGCAGGGGTGTAGCACTAGGGTTACTGGTATTGATGTACTGAGTGATGTACTCATGCTGGCCGATTATCAACCACAGCCTGTGCTTCTGGTAAACAGATATCAGTCAAGCAGTGTGGGTCTTGTCACTTGACACTTCTTGGAAACCGTGGCGAAGGAAACTAATAACGATTTTTTTTAATGCCGACTTAGGCGAAGAAATTTTTGTGGTTTTTGTGGAAAAGGGACGGAGAAAAACATACTGACTTGACAAAATGACAACTTACTAACGCCCACTCAGAAATGACATTTTCAAAGGAAACGCATTACAGACAATCGTGACTTCTGTCAAAAGGCCGACTTAGACGGTATGACGAGTTACGTGATGCCGACTTAGTCAAAGTTTACTGTATAATGAACATGTTCTAGCTGGCTTGCCGTCTATTACATAGTTCTCAGATAACTTTGCCTTTTTGTATACTGAAATGGTATTACCAGAATTACATGCACCTGTAAATGCACAACCCTGACATGACGCATTCATCTCTTGTGACTCTGCATAACTGAAAACTTCAGCGTCCAATCACATTCTTCTCGTTCTTCTGTCATGGCAGTGGATTTTCCATTTAAAGTGCCCTTACCTCAGGTTACCAGATTCCTTCTTCTTCTCCACTCCCAGCTTGCTCACGAAGGTGACTTTCTCTGAGTCGTCAATGTTGAACAGGATCAGCTCACAGTCATGGCCCTGCACAAAAAGAAACAGGTACGGGGGGGGGGAACATTATGTACAAAACACTTCATTTGCAAAGGTTGCTCACCAGTACCATTCAAACGACTTTCAGCTTGAAGTACACAGACATTTAATATTATTGAATTTTAACTTGATTTAAAGTCAATGGCGTTATGGTATTTTTTCTGATGCTTTAAACCTAAGTTATACAGAAAGTCACTTGTACCTTGGCGTCTGGGACACAAAACATGAATTTTTGCTATTACCATGAATTAAATTAAAGCTTCTTATAGGTTGCAATGCATGAATTCTACGTTGTCTACACCTTGCTGCACAGAAATAAAAATCTCAAATTCCATTTGTTAAAAATCTGCAAAGCTGATAACTTTTGAGGCTTTTTTTCTGGAGGAGGAGGGGACCTAACTACATCCTTTCAAAGTTTCTGGTCAAGGAAATGCTAAGAGAGGATCTACATCTTTCAAAATATCTAGTATTAATAACTGCCAGTTTTCAGAAACGGTTTTGTGATTGAGCGTAAGAATAAAAATCGCCCCCACAGAACTGTGACCTGCTCTGTGAAAATGAGTCCGAAGGCCATTTTTATCGGTAACTTTCATTCCATTTCCATTAAAAAGAGCAAATCAGGCTTTTGCTCTTGTATCCCTCATCTTTATCTCTGATAAAAGTAGACATTGTGTAGATAACAAATAATGACAATTTCTATTGATTTCTATAGTGCAAGATTCTTTTAAATGCCTGTAAACTCAAAAGTGTCGAGGAGGTGAGGACCGGGGGGGGGTTGGGGGTCAATCCAAATTTTAAAATACAAAAAGTTTAAAACATAAAATAACAATTATGATCATAATAAAAAAAGATGACATCAGGTCTTGACATTAATTTTGTTACCACAAATTTTAACAAATTTTACTTGCCAACTGCACAAGGCTAACTTGAATTGTTGTCAAGATTTGTTTGGGTAGATGATCCACATGTGTACTTTGAGTACCAATGTCAAGATATTTATTCCATGAGGCGGCAGGATGCTGTTTCTACACTGCAAAACCCTCATAAAAATCCAAAACTAAATGCCATGTTTTTGTCAACCGTAAACTTAAGAAATGGCCTCTCCCTGGCAACGTCTTGGAGCCACATTGTATTTAACATTTAAACAACAAAGTGACTGCTCACAGCAACAACAAGGCTGTGTGGCCCGGCCCACTCGCAGGTCAGGAAGGGCAGGTTGCCAGTCCGCTGCACGCCGACGTGGAAGTCTGCCACAGAGTTCACCACGGACACCGTGCTGTCATGGCCCACCCAGGCCAGGCGGGTACCCGAGGCATCAAAAGCCACACTGTGCACCCAACCACCAGAGCCTGTGGGAAATGGAAGAGAGAGTCAAGCATTCTTGATTGTGCGTGGATTTCAAGGACTGATGATGTTAGGACTCAAGAAACAGTGCCTCAATTTCTTTACAAAAAACACAGTAAAATAAAAAGGAGATCTTCCTAAATTTCATATGTTCAATGGATATGTTTGGCAAACAATAAAAATTACTACAATTCCTGTGACTTTCTGCATTCCAAAATTTACAAACAGGTCCTTTTAATCTGCTAGATGTCTATGCCTTTGAAGGTAATGCTAGAAACGCTTGGGTCAGAGACTGTGGTTGTTTTTCATGTGTCCACTTGTTCAGTGACCTGAATTTTTGACAAACAAAACGTTAAATGTAACATGGCTACCAGATTCTTTTAACTGGCCTTTTTATGAGTTGTTGGGAAACCACATTTCTGTCCAGAATTTATTTCTTTTTTTCGCCTTTTCTCCCTCTTATTTTTCTACCAAATCCCAGAGACTTTGTACATGACTCCACCAGTTTTGAATCATCAATCTTAAACATGATAAGACCTTACGCAGATGTGCACTGAACATTGATGTTATGACGAAGTGATCAAAAGTGACGACAAACCATTACTGGTCAATTTTGAGGCTTAATATCTCTGAAACAAGTCCCATTAAGGAGAAACTTTGTTTCACCATAGGTTCTATGTGTTACAGGTGAAAATTAAGATGTCAGCACAATGATGTAATGTCATTATTTTTAAGGCATTTCTTTTTCATGTTCTGAACATGGTATCCTCAATTCTTTGTGAGGTAAAGTTAATATGCAACCTGTGTGCCATAATGTAATCATAATGATGTCATCAATGTAGCATATTCTTGCACATGTGAAATATCCAGTCCTCTTGAAACATAGTGGAAAGGTGTTGTATTAATTGTGCATTGTAGACATGAAATGATGTCAGGATGAAGCTGTTGGCCAATTTTTTAATTCATTGCTACAGATTTTCCTTTTATTTTCTGCTACAAGTACTTTTGGGCACTCTTGCAAGTTTGATTTATTTGAAATTTCTTAGTGATAAAGTCATTCAAGATTACTAATATTATCACTTGCAATAAACTTCATGATGTCATTGAGTGACCTGACATAGATATTTTTTAAACTGAACCCTGTTGATATTTTACATTTTTCCTTACATTAAACCAAGAGAGATTGCTTTGAAAGCTTTCAGAAAGCAGGACAGCCCTGTGTTCTGTGAAAAACAGATGCAAAGTCTAGTTTTGAAATTGATTTTTTTCCATGCAACAATAGTTGCATTCTTGGTATTTTCCCACAGTGTACTTTGGATAATCCATCTAAAAAAAATGTAAGCAATAATGAATAAGGATTCTGCTAACTCTACTATACATTCCGTGGTCTGATGAGTTTAACCATCAATGCCACATCCATTACCTCCGGCACTGAGCTCTTGCATGCAGTTCCCAAATGGCATCTTCTTGCCCCAGCTGTTAGCTTCAGGCTTGTCTTCAATCTCCTTGATGTACGCCGAAAACACCCTGATGGGAAAGAGAAGGATACTCATAATTTGGGATCCTCAGCCAATCATTCACCTTAACATTGGATCAAGCCAATATTGAAACTCATTATCGGCAGTGCCCCGACTCCCCCCAAAGAGGAAAACTTGAAACCACCCAAAAAAATCCACTAGTTTCTCATCCGGTTTTTTTACAGGAGAAGGTGGTTTGTTTTTTAACCCTACAAGATTTTTTAAGATGGCAGATGGATATCTTGGACTCTTTTGCTAACACTTTTGGGTCCCAAGTAAGGAGCTTTGACCCCCAACTAACAATCTTTAAACTTTAAAACTAACATTTGCTAAGCAGAGAACATTTATAACATACTGGGGCAACAGTTGATGAGCCTCCATCTCCAACGACCCGATTGATAATGTCGTTGACTTTGGAGATTCCAGCTTATCAGACGCAAGTCAAAAGGCTAGGGATTTGTGAACAGACCGCAACGGACAAAGGGGGGGGGGAGTTGCAAAACGCAGTGACTGGACAAAGGATCAGGCAACCAAGGAATGAGAAAGACTGTGCTGGGATTAAAATGTCAGGCCCTCTAATTTTTTCAGTTCATAAATTTGTATGCAAAACCTGATGAAAGACAAATCATATGAACTTAACATTTCACAGCTTTGTGACTAGTGCCTCTTTTTTGTGAAACAATATTTCTCCAATGATAAGCAAAATCCTGTGCTCTCTGACATTGGCTCCAGCCTGCTGTACCTTGCTTTGAAGTCAGCCGAGCCGGCAGCCAGCAGATAGTTGTTGGGGTGCCAGTCCAGGCTGGTCACGGTCGAGCGGATCGGCTTCTTGATGTGCTTGCTCACCCACCTGCGTATCGAGAACAAGTCAGTTCAACCAGAACAACTCTAAGTGAGCGCCAGTTCTCAATGATTGACCAATGAGATCATCGCAAACACAGGAGACGCACAGTCAACATGTAGAGGCTTAGATGAAAACAATCAACTAGAGCCATTCTTCACCTCTCCTTTAGAGAAAAATCAGCTTTAAAAAGATGGAGAGCCCATTCCTTTGTTGTTCATTTCACCACAACCTCATAACTCTTTAAAACTTGAATTTAACGAAAGCCTAACTGATTTTCTTTCAAATCATTTCTTAGTTCACCGCCACATCTGGCTACCAGTGTAACTACAAACAAAATCATTTCCATCATACATAATCAATGACAAACTTCAGGAGCTTTCAATTTTTCAGTCTATGTCCTTGGTGAGAACCTACGAAGAAAGGGTGAGATTTTAGAGAGATGGAATTTCCATGAAATAATCATGAGAGCCTTTGAGGACCCAAAAGCAGTGTAGGGTCTATGGTAAACATTTAAAGCACTCTTAAATTACCCACTTCTTATGCTATATATCAACTTTTATGTGATAAGACCTTATAGTAAACTCAGGCTCTTCCAGAATTGTGTAAAAAATCCTCGAATCCTGGTGAAAAAATCCTGAAATCAAGAAAGTCCTGACGAATCTCAGGCCTGTATACAGGTTTCTGCCACTTATTTTCTTTGACTTTAACTCACCAGTCGTTTTCCTGCTCAAAGTAGCAAACTGAAATCAAACGAGCACCACTGCCGACAGCAAACTTGTTCTCTGGCAAATGACACATAAAGCTCACACATTTCAAACCTGGGCTTATTTTTATGAACAAATAAATCTGATTGTTTTATGCAACGATAACTTTTCATACTCATGGTGTTGGACATGTTGAAATCCCTAGAATTTAGAATCAAGAGGGTGACAAAGTAATATAGTAATATAACAAAGTAATATATATGACATATGAGAACACCTAACTGTTCCAAAATGGTTATGCAAGTCCACTGAACACTACTCCCAAGCTAATGCGAGTTCCAAATTATACTCCTGAATAGAGAGAAACAAGTAATTGTAAAGCGGCTTGCCCATGGACACAACGCTTGGACAGCAACTGGATTCAAATCCCTGACCCTCCTATCACAATCGGTGTCACACAACATTGGCAGTAGCGCCCTCTCCACTACAGAGGGCGCTACTGTCAGCTCTGTTCTAGAGGTTTTCCTTTGTATGTGTTCAATGGAGAGAAATTCTGGGATGATTACTATTGTTACACTGTACTGGGCAAAGGCTGCAGGAATACACAATAAAGGCTTTCCTTTTACAGTACATTGTTGTGTAGTGAGGTAGACGTAGAAATTCACAGACCCGCGACAAAACACCACACTCTCCCTCCTACTGAAAGCAGCGCAAGTGGAACACCTACCCAAGGGGGACCACTTGACGCAGGTGGCCGCACGGTTGATACGCAGGATCACAAGGGTTGGTTTCCACCCATCTTTGCCGTTCAGCGTCCAGACGTAGGCATTACGGTCCTGCCAGAAAAGGGTAATACAATAAGGAAGGTTTCCAACATTATCAATGAACAATGTATAGCTTTTCTTAATCTTTCAATCTTAAATCCATGGGGCTTTTAAACTATCATTAGAGGCTTGAGAAATACAAAGTGTGAAATATCAAGTGAAATTGAATGGGGGCCGGATGAGTTACTTGGATCAAGGCCTTGTGTATCAGACAGTGACTGAACTGCAGTGATTGAACCATACCAAAGAGTACTCTTGAGAGTATTTCGAAAGGATTGAGCCTTTTTTAATGGTGTAACTATCACGTTTTTTACAACACAACCTTTGCTGAAATCAATCTTGTGTTCCCAGGATGGTCTAAAGTTAAAAAGCAGTCTGGACATCTCCATATACATGTCTGAGACCACTAAATAAGCAATACAAAAGCTCTGTCTGGTCCCATAAATTCCAAAGCAACTGTGCATCCCTGACTGCGTTGGGAACCTTTCGGGGAGAACCAAGCAATGTGGGAGCTACTTTGCTCAGATAGGATACAGCTCTCAGTAACAGGGGCTGGATGACTGATACCTTGTCCGTGACTCCTTACACCCATGCAATTAACCATACATGCAAGTGCTGCTAGAAATACTTCACATTATTAGTTCAGAATCACATGTTTTGAATACAAAGGTGTCCCACTCCATTAGTTTTTATCTGTTTCATCCTGCAAGACAACAAAAATGAGGCCTTCTCTCCAGTAAATCCTGCAGCATTTGAAAATACAGTGGTACCAACTGCAGACTATTTCAATCAAGCAGTCGCACACAGAAGTCTCTTTCATAAGTCTGTTTTGGGCGGATGCACTGTTCTGAAAATTTAAGCAGGTAAAACGAGCTCACCGTGCCGCAGGTAACGAGACGGTTGCTGTTCGGTGCCCAGTCGATACTAGTCACACGTTGGGTGTGCTGAAACCAACAAATGGTAAAAACACTCAAAGTTCACTCGGCTTTGATTATAAATTGAGTCTGAACACCGTACTCTGTATAGCGGTATACAGACAGGACAAATTGAAGTTAAAAGACTGTGTTCATGTAACACAAAAGGACCTCTCCTGGAATCCCTCGAATAGCCTGGCTATTATATGGAACGCTGGTGCCAATGAGCCTCGAGCTGAACCAAGAGGGGGTGCAATTTCTCAGCAACAGTGGCTCCTTTGGTCAAAACTGAACCTCTCTGGTTCACAACCATCAAATGAAAAGCACGCGTTACAGTCACATCACTACCAACAAAATGAACACTCCTGACCAATATGGCTCTTTTCAACCAACAAGTGGGTGTTTCTGCTCGAGGTGGATAATGCTTGAAAAATGTGGCTGGTGCTTGCCAACTTTTCAAAACTGAATCGCCTGTTTGTAGCCATATCTCAGCAAGCGTCACTTTTACTGTTGTACACTTTAGTGTCATTTCATCTCATACTAGGGTGGTTTTTCTAATACACAGCTACACTGTGGCTTTGTGTATACAGATTCAGTTAAAGACTGTCTGTATGCCTGGTGTTCCATGTGCTTGCATGCAAGCAGAACACAAGCAACATACGGTGTGTTCTTCTAAGGAGTCCACACAACACGTGGATAGGTATTAAGTGTTGAGCATTCAAATTTGCTCGGGAAAAAAATGCTGCATCTAAAATTACACACACCTCACTCAAGGTGTACAGTTTCTCGTAGCTGGGCCCCTTCTTGGCGTAGATGTGCACTTCATGGCTGTTGGGTGAGATGGCAATTTCTATCACAAGAAAAAAAAAGATAGCAAGATTATATTTATTGGACCATGAATCTAACTGTTATAAGGCCAACAGCATCATGCAAATGTGTATCATAGCGTATATGGACTACATCATGGACAAAAAGCCAACGAATTACAACTCTACAGTAGACTTTATGAACCACTGCTCACTCGAAAAAGTCCTGTATGGTGTATGAGCACGTATTTTGAAAAACGTGATATGTTGGCCTGGCACATCCAGAAATAAGCCTTTTGCGAGTTAAATTTGAATAAAATCTGGTACACTGAGTTATCTGATAGCATATAAATAGGAAGTTTAATTCCCCAGACTAAAGACACCGTTACTATACCACGTGATTCAGGGCAAGCATCTCTCAAATGGACTGGTTCCTTTGTGATGTTCTTATCCATTGAAAACAGTGTATCTGCCTCAAGCAGAAACACCCCTCCTCAGTTGAAAAGAGCCATGTTGGGGGGAGGGGCTATTCATTTTGCTGGTAGCGACGCAACCCAAAATGCATGTATTTCCTAGTCATTTGTCAACCAGCAACGTACCGGTTCCCAACAACAGCCCCTACGTTGCTAGGAAAATTGTGCCCTCTTTTGGTCCAGCTTGGTGCTCATTGGTGCAAGGCGTAGATATAGCAACAGTGTCTTTAAAAGTAATCATTAGTTCTTATATGGCACAGATTATGGAATGTCTCTATGCACTTATTATCATTATCCCTGTACATTGGGCTCACATCATCTGAACATTCCTGAAACCATCTCAGCTCCCTGGGGAGTACACTAGCCCATGCTGCCATTTTGGCACAAATGGCTAAACATGATCATGTCTGCCCTCACAGGTACCCATTTACTCCTAGGTGAAGAGAGGCATATAGGGGTAAAGTGACTTGCCAAAGGTCACAACATGCTGCCACCAGCTGGATTCGAACCCCCGACCCTATGGTCAGAAGCTACAAATCATAACCACTGGCAGGGTTCTCCCCACGTACAAACTTGCGTATTGGCCCAATACACGAAATTCTTTTCACGATAATTGCCGATACGCAAAAAAACTGCCCAATACCGGATACCTATTTTTTCACTTCCAATACGCACATTATTAGGCCTACAGTTGCACGGCCTATAGTAGGTATTAAAATGGACTACTGCGCACATGTTGATGCGCATGGGTCTTTTTTAGTATAAAAACGTAGTTCCAAGTCTCCCCATCAAAATAATGCACGTAAAATATTTCTATTCCCGGGGATGTTAGTATTTCCATCAATTTTTGCATGAATTGATAGTGTTCGAGTTGCATAAGCCATGCCTTAATGACTCATTGACTTCCGCGCATCAGTTCCAAGCAAGAAAACGTGAAGTTTTCTTGGGGTTTTATGTGTGAAAAGTGAGCATTTCTTCAAGTGGCATTTTGAAGGCTTTCCATGACATTTATAAGAAACTAGGTACCACTTTGGAAAAAAAATGGATCAGAAATGCCTTAGAGAGAACAAGGTTTAGGTCATGAGCTGTGCCTCAAACTCCACACCATGGCTTCACAATGTCAGTGAACAAGGAAGAAATCCCCCCCCCACACATTTGAAAAATCCTGGGGATAACCCTGAATAGGCCACATGCCCCCTTTAGTATGGAGAATTAAAACTGTTATGTTCACATGAATTTAAAGAACTCAGTTTACCAGATTTTTATTTTAAATGTTTATTAAGTAATAATCAACATGGACCAGTAAAGCGATGAAATATAATGTACAGTACACTACACAGAGTTCCAGCTAAAAACCCGTATATATTGATGGCAAATTCCTGTGCTAAGGCAACTGAAGAAAAATTAAGCACAGACATCAAAACCACCAGCTGGTCTGTTTCTTTGAAAGCATGATGATTCATTCACATACCAGAGCTATTTACTGCTTCAAATTAATACTTCATGCTTTCATATATGGGTGGGGAGAAACGACCAACAAACTTATTTACAGTTGGCATCAAACTATGTCAGGAGGAAATTTTGGTCTGGCACCACTCTGCCAAACTTTGCATCACGAGTCTTCTACAGATAAGGTCTTGGCCAAGCACTGATGCCCGTAGGAGTCAAAGAATTGGGAACAGTACAATTGGTTGGTGATTACAAAGAAAATGTCATCAATAAAGTGCAAATCTGCACAAGTGAACTCACGGCTGCGATCCTTGTTCCAAGCGTGGCAAGTGATTGGACCCAACTCAAAGTTGAACTTCTCGTTGTTTGACATTTTGCAGCTTGCTCAGTTGCTGACCAACTATTTTAACAGAAAAAAGAATCTGGAAATGCCTTTCTTGAGTACTTAGAATTGAATTGGAGAGCCCATCCCCCCAACTTGACAATCACCCAGCTAGTCTGGTAGAAAGTAATGACATTTCTTGACAACAATAAATTCGTAAATTTCAATTTAAAATCTTGATGCTATTCTTTTAAAATGAACGGATTAGTAATTAATTAGTAGCTCTGAAGAGAGAATTTGGTCAAAAACTTTAAAAAGCACCATTCTCCGGTCATTTGACTTCAGACTGAACCTGACGACACATCAATTCATTGCTCATGCAGAGCATGAGTTGGTCAGTACAAAAGTTGGTCATGTTGGTTGGTTTGGCGTACGAGCTGATTAAACTGTGTACGAGTCGGTCGGGGACAAGTTGACCTGTTCCCTTTCCAACATATCCAACAAAAATACAAGTAAAACTGAAAAATTCTGACAAAAAACCACCCCCAAAAATTATCATGAAAACAAATTTAAAAAGTATCTTTCATTTTAAAATGTAAAAGTAAATTTTAAATGTTTTAGCATCGTTTTATCATCATTTTGTAAGCTTGAACATGATACATGTCTGTGAAATCTTACAAAAGTGCAAAAGTGCCGGAAGGAAACCCTACCTACATGACCTTGCGTGCCTAGGCTACACTAAAACTTTACAAGGGTGTGGCAGACAAACGAGGATGAAGCGCGTCGCCAATTAACACAGAGGTTATGGAGGTAGGCCTGCGCCAACGCGGCGCGTACGTGCAAATGTCTCCAACTAGACCAACATGTCTCACTTCCTGGTCTGCCAGACTAAATTAATAATTAATTTAAATCAACATTAGAAGCTGTGTGAGCGAGCAGTTTTAAAAAACAAATAGTGGTATCTTACCCGTTAGTTTCTCTGCGCAAAAATGAACGATTTTGTTGGATTTTAACAAAGAAATTCGCGGACTCTGGTCAGTCAACGCGAAACAGGCGACAACGTTTTTGCAATGAGAACTATGTGTGGTGCCACGACTTTACACGCTGTTTTCAACATTTAGTAATTGAAGGACGGAGAGCTGACTAGACGACATCAAAGTTCGCGTGGGGGCGTAAACTTCCTTTTTGTCTAATGTGCGAATACGATGGCTACTAATAAACCCTACTCTGCACAAACCGAACATTCCTCGAAGCGCTCACGTAGATCTGGGTAGCCTAGCCGTGTTGACAGAGGATAGGATCGAACAGACCGTGATTGGTTAGCCCATAGATCCCGATCCGTTTTCCACATAAGGGCACCCTTTTTCAATTTTATAGTTCTCATTTCCCCCGGACCCTATTTTCTGCTCCCGGGCTGGAAGAAAAAGCCTTTTTTCTTACCGACCCTGCTGCTAATAAACAAAGTAGGTTGTGATCAGCTGTACAAAAGTAGCGCTGAAAACCTATACATGTGCGATACGATTTCGCCCAACCATCAACCACAGAGTAAGGACCCATACCCTGTGAACCCATCAACTTGAACGCAGCAACCACGGTATGCTACGGACGACAAGACCGTTCCATCGCACGCAACTTTGACAAGTGGGCGCAAGCTAAAAATAACTGAATATTAACATGACAAGAATATAATCAATGCCCTGAAATATATGTACTTACTGAGCTTCTTCAGGGCAAGCAGATTCAGTTCACACTGAATCTAAATCTGCCTCTGAACTGAACCTGTTACCAAAAGCTCGGCAATTACATATTTCAGAGCACTGATATATTACATTCTTTTCAATATTTGATCACGGTGCTACGCAGCCCTTTCATATTTCTTTAGAGCTAAAAATAACTACTGCACACGTGGCTTATGTCTGGACGTGCTGTACATGCACACGCGCACGTACATGTACATTGTACATGTGAACATGTACACGTAGATATATGTTTACACCGCATGGGCCGGGGGCGCCGGCGCACCGGCGTAAGGGTCTCATTTATCCAGCGTGCTCGGATTTCCGGAAGAACGCGCCAGATAAAATTAAGAGCACGTTGCCGCAACGTGCTCATTTATCCGGCATGCTGATTTTTCAAGTTGCATACGTATTGTGCGGCGGTGTGTTTATGGAATTCCATATCTGCCGTCGTGCGTCGCCCGTCGTGCGTCGCCCGTCGTGCGTCGCCCGTCGTGCGTCGCCCGTCGTGCGTCGCCCGTCGCCCGTCGCGCGTCGCCCGTCGCGCGTCGCCCGTCGCGCGTCGCCCGTCGTGCGTCGCCCGTCGTGCATCGCCCGTCGTGCGTCGCCCGCGGTTTTTTTGTCACGATTGCGCAGTGGTATTTTAAACTTTGACCCTTGATCGTTTCACATGTCCTTGTCCATGTACATGTCCTTGTTCGATCGATCCACCATGCCTGACTCTCATTTTAGCCATAGAACTAGAAGATGTACATGTATTCGTTTTTGCAGTTGCGCCAAACTCCAATTGAAGAAAGAAATAATATCCTGACATCGATAAAGTAACGTTTATATGAAATAATACCATTTTGGTTACATAAATAAATTAACAAAATAGACTTTTGTAATAGGGTAGATTGTTTTTCTCGATAACTTAGTCACTCTAGATATAACTTTACTCGTTAACAGCCTGACTTTAGGTCTATAGCCTATGTAATATTTCTGTCTGTCCCTGCACGATATCCCACAGAACGGAATGTAAATAATAAATTATTTACATTGTTTGATTCCTTAATAGTTTTCATAAGAGACGAACTGATTCAACATTATTTTGAGGGCGGGTATACCTATGATGAAATCTGCTGTATATTCCAAATTAGACATGACTTTAGTTGCAGGTTGGCTCACGGAAGTCTTTTAAACAGTAACATTACTTGTTAGCCCCATAAATAATGCTGATGTGCTGGNGAAACTTAAACCAAGTGGTAATTGCCCCCTAACAATACATTTAATAAACAATTTGTTATCCACAGCACGTCTTGTATTTCTGGATTTCAACTGAAGGTGAAATTGAGAGGACAAGATGGAATATCTGTATCGGTTGGCAGATTTCGTCCTGGAATTTGATGAAAACAAGTCGGCACATTTTTACAGTATGCAAATTAGAATAACACTGTGAATAAGTTGGCTGGAACATTTTTGCTGAAAATGTTTTTCTCCAAAAAACACTTGGTTGAATTCTCAGGGAGGCGATTTTTCTTGTCAAGGGGCAGGGGTAGTCTAGCATTATTGGAATTAATTATGTGACTAGTATATGCTTTGCAGGTGGGATTTGTACTTGCCTCATTCGGAAAAGATCTTTAGACGTGAATGGAATCATCACATTGTCATTTGTTAAACCAGGTTGCAGGTCCTATGCAACCCATTTGATGGGCGACGGGCGACGCACGACGGAATTCGAAGATGGCATGTTTGGAAATGGTAAATGGCAGAATTGGGACACAACAAAAAGCGACGGACGACGGGCGACGGGCGACGGCAGATATAGAATTCCATAGTGTGTTTTACTTTGTGTATTTTTTTATAAAAGGTGATAAGGGCAGTGGTTTGCTAATAATGTTTTGAAACGTAAAATCTGTTGGAAAAAGTCTATTAAACAGTTCTCCTTACAGAGAGAAATGATTGCTCTTTTTTGTATCTTTCACGACATGCTGGGTTGAGGGAAGTACAGCACTGTGAACCTATCAACATACATTCAATTTAGCTCTAGATCTGGGAAGCAGTTTTTTTTAAATTATGTTAGTTCTTTTGTAGGTGTGATAGTACTTACATTAGAGCGAGGAAAGCGTTTTTTTTTTCTTTTTCATTTTTTGGCTCAGTCAGTAGAATGCAGTTTACAAATATCATGGAGTTGTGACCAAAGATCGTATAGCGCCGAAGGCGCAAGATGGATAACTCTGCCCAAAAGATGTAGTCACCATGGGCGCCATTTGAGCAAGCGATACGCCTGCGCGGTTCACGGTATATACCGGTAATGCACAGACGCAGGCGCACCACGTGTACGTGCCCACAGACATATAAACGCATAGACTGCAGGTCTTGCGCGTAAAACCGTTATTTTGAAAAGTATGGGCAAACAATGAAATAGAATTTAAATAGAATTGAAAATAGAATTTTATGGCTGGAATTCTTCAAGTGTGCGTAAATTCCCTATACAGAGGGGTGAATTTGCCCATAGTTTTGATTTAAGTCGGGCACGGCGCAAATCACGAAAATCCCCTGTATAGGGGCGATTCACAATAGTGCGACACCATGAGTTTGCAACGCGTTGGCCAATCACAGCGCGCGAAATTTGTTGACCCTTTCCGAACGCGCATTAGGTCGACAAAGTTCGCGCATTGTGATTGGTCAACGCATTGCAATCTCTTGGTGGCGCACTATTGTGAAACGCTCGTATTTTGAATAGGACCTGGCGGTATATGCATTTTATATGTCTGTGTACGTGCCTGCCACGGCGCCTGCGCCTAGTACATCAATGTGCATTGCGCAGGCGTATCGCTTACTAAAATGGCGCCCATGCAATTAAAACGTTTTACGTGTATTCACGGTTAAGTTCTCCGTCTTACGCCGCTATACGCGGCGCTAAGATCTTTGGTTGTGACTGTGTGGTGTTACAAGCATAATTTTTCAAATTTTACATGCATACTTGTGGATCCAATACATTCTACTAAATTACTTTGAAGGACAAATGTTTGGTCTGCGTATATTGTCAGGAATTTTCAGACAATATTAATATCTGTCAATGATTTCAGACTTTTATATAAATTTATAATACAACTCCAGAGATGGTTATTTTGTCGGTATGTCATGAGCCAAAGAAATGACCGTGGACGCATACAGACGACTTGTCTCCCCCACCCAACAGAAAAAAAAGAAGACAAATTGCCTACCTGGTTTCCCAAATGACTTCAAAACTACTACTCCACAAGCTCATGACATTTTTATTTCTTTCAATAAAAATAAGACTTGCAGATAACCCGAAAGGGTAGGCTTGCGGCCTACATCTGATAAGACTGGTTCATACAAATAAGTATATGTACTTCGGCTCGGAAACGAACAAAAAATGTGAAACTGTGACGTCAGATCAATGTCGGGCTGCAAATTCACGAAAGTTGAACACATTTCGAACGGGGATAGTTTCGCTTCAACTTTTTGTGACGCATGAATCAGCCTTTAGACGCATGAAAGTAATAGCTTTATTTTATATTTTGCATTAATGAAGAATTTTGTGGAGTTGGTTCAAACTTCGTACATGAAACGATGTTGTTATTGCGGCCCCTTCCATTATGATTATTGTTGATTGCAAAGTATGATGTCAATGTTGAAGTACAAATGGCATTTGTTGAAAGCATTTTGTTATCAGAATTGTAAACGTTGAAAAAACCTCAAGGATTTTTACTTTACCCCAACATTGTACAAGTACATTCCTATACATAAATACACAACTTGTGCATGTACATGTACATATTTCCACATTACGCCAATGAAACACCCCCATGCACACGAACTTGATATCGTCTAGTCCGATCCCCGTCCTTCAATTGCAGCATGTTGAAAATAGCGTGTAAAGTCAAGACACCATACATAGTCCGGCGGCTGCATTTTGGTTGACCGGAGATTGATTGGTGCCGGGGATAGGTAGGTAGAAACGTTATATGTGGGTTATCTTCCAAGTTCCAAAATGCAGAAAGTTTCCACTCTGGTCTCGGTTGGTTGGGTTGCCAAGCAAATCAACTCCAAAGCCAAGAACTTCTGCATCCTTGATGCATCATGGCATCTGCCTATGGTCAAACGAGATCCCCTGAAGGAGTACCGTGAGGCCCACATCCCAAGTGCCCTGTTCTTCGACATTGAAAAGTGTTCCGCATATGGAGGTGCCGGTAATCTGTCCCTCACCCTTCCCAGTCCCGACGAGTTTGCGAAATACGTTGGTACGCTGGGCATTGACAACGACACTCACGTGGTCGTGTATGAGAACAACGCCAAGTTTGGGGTCTTCTCAGCTCCGAGGGCCTGGTGGATGTTCCGCATGTTTGGACACAACATCGTCTCAGTTATGGAAGGTGGTCTTCCTCTCTGGACCAAAGAAGGTCATGAAACGACAGATGTCATCCCTGAGGTTGACCGGGTCCAGTTCAGAGCTTCTTACATGCAGAACCTACTCAAGAGCTTCTCAGATATAGAGGCAAATTTGGAGGCGGAGACATTCAAAGTGATGGATGCCAGAGCCAAGGGGCGGTTCACTGGAGACATGCCAGAACCTCGGGAAGGTATCACTTAATTTCAGATCTAGAATATCACCAAGGCTTTGGATTCCACTTTGCAGGCCTTACTTTGTTTCATTGAAATATTTTAGTTGCTGAACAAAATTGCGTCATGAAAGGAAAAAAATAAAGTCTGACTTGTTTATGTTAGTTAAACAAAAATAGAGGGAATTGATGCTTGTATATGGCGAACTTGAGGAACTCTCTAGTCCCTCAGGATCCTCAGAAGTGCAAGCGACTCATACTTGGAGTAAATCTTGCATGTATCATATATGGCATAAATCAGCTTTATTCGATCTGAAATATACCAAAGTTGTGAACATTTCTAATCTCTGTGAAGTTTACACAGAATACCCAAATCACAAACAGGATTTAAACATGATAAAACAGCAGATAAATTGGCAAAAGTCATGTACATGTAATAATGTGTAAACATAAGTCTTTCTCAGTATGGCTTGTCACATACATGATGGTCTGCATTTAATAGTTCTTAATTTAACAAATTGACTGACAAAACCAGGCTTAAAACTTGGAAATCCAAGACTTAAGTAAAACAATTTAGTTTAATAAATGCAAACACTTACTAAGAACTTTAAGCTGTGGAATAAGCCTAATATATGACTCTGCTTCATCAAACTACATGCTTGCAATAACAAATCCATGCTAAATCTAGCGTTAAACACTATGCTCCATTTCATGGTTAAAATTCTCAATAAACCTTTTGTGTTAATGTTAAAATAAAACTCACTTCTTTGGTAAAACTCCTCTTTTAAAGCAATTCAGTAGCTCGGGTCAGATGCATCTGTCTGTTTCGGTTACAAATTAATCAAATTTTGGTCTCAGAATTTCTTCACAGAAAAACATAAACGAAAATAGCTGACAAAACGTGTGGTAGTTTTTCTAAGAAACTTATCGAGGGCTCTCTTTAATGTTTTGGTCTTCACCACTGGACCATCTAATGTTCACGGGGTTGTGAAGGTCACAAATTATGTGATGCTATGAGCACAAGTGAAATGATTTTCTTCAGTTTTATTAAAATGAATGACATTTTGATTCCTTTGTGCCTGCAGGTATTGAGTCGGGCCACATACCCAACTCCATCTCTCTGCCCTTCCAGGCCATGCTTCAGGAGGAAGACGGGATCAAGAAGTTCAAACTGCCGGACGCACTCAGGGAGGCCTTTGCCGATGCCGGCCTGGACCTTGGCCAGCCCATCACGGCATCTTGCGGCTCAGGCATCTCTGCCTGCATCCTGGCCATGGGGGCCTACCTGGCCGGTACTGAAGATGTAGCCGTGTTTGACGGGTC
Source organism: Acanthaster planci (assembly GCF_001949145.1). The sequence continues at coordinate 1,685,145 of NW_019091365.1, forward strand.
CTGGGAGGAATTCTACCTCAAAATGAAGGACACAAAACCAGAGAACATCTTGAAAGGATAAAAAAAATGATGGCCTTTCCATCTTTGGAGATCGAACACGTTGACTACCGACTTGTAGTAATGAATGACAGTGTCCCGGAATTGGCCACTGTGAGTATGCATGTACTCACGGTCAACAAAAAGATTTTGAATTGTGTATTAAGAATGTACTGGAAATGCAGTAAGCCTCAGAAATAAGCCCCTTTAAAGAGATTGGAGAACAGTATTTTTGTCCAGCCCTAGAACTGTGAGGGGTTTGTCGTCTACTTTGCCTCCGACAACCAAGTGGATGATAAACCTCACAGTTCTAGGGATAATTTTTGTTATGGTTTGTTCAATTTTCTTGCATTATTCTTTTCAGTGTTAAAATATCATTGAAAGTATGCCAAGATGGAAGTGTAATATCGCCGATGTATGTGCCTTTATCAAAGATGACAAAATTAATACACGGAGTTATTATTGAAAAGTTTGTACATTGTACTCCTGCAAACTGTGCAAAGGAATTATTTATCTGAAGAAACAGCCAGCTCCATGCCACTGCCAGCTACAAGTTATCATGCAGGTGTCATTTTTGTCATAAAAAAAACTCTCCACAACAAACCTATCACAAGTTCACATCTGTTGTTACGCAACTCCATGCTTCGTTTGGCAAGGTCTTCTCGTATATGTATTGTTGGTGGGCAGTCAATATGTGCTGTCTGTCAGAACCTCGTTACATGTAGATACCCAAAGGTGGAGTGTTTCTAGTCAAGTTAGGGAGAGGATGCTTATGGAGTATTCCGACGAAATATATTGACGAAAAATTGTGTTGAGGTGTTATATACAAGTTCCTATTTTTTTTATGACATTGGGTACGGAAACAAGTTTGACCAAAGCCATACGGGGGAATGTAATAGGGTATATCTTTCTTGCCTAACTTGTGCAGTGATCTCTGAACTGTATGCCAGTTCTAGACCTGATACAAACTCAGAAACAGTATCTGGTGGATATAGAGTTCATACTTGTGTTTATTTTATCCACTGAAGATCACCTGTACAAATTGTTTTATTAGGAAACTAATATGTAAGACAGCGGGGTCATAAACATCTGTCTCTCATATTTTACTGAAGTAAAACTTCTGTGGAGAAGGCCCCTTTATCAAACTAATCAAGAACATGTACATTTAAAAAGCAGTGTATGTGTTGTAACGGCTTGAATATAAACCAACTTCGTGAATTTGTTGTTTTTTTTCTTTTTCTGTGTTAAACCATGGAGGAATAGGAGCCATGGTTACAATTCCACAAAGTTTATTTTTAAAAAAATAGTAAAACTAGTTATATGTATGTGTTCTTCTCGTACATTATAGAGGTTTTATTCTAGTTTTTGGAGTGTAAAAACATCAAGAGAAACTCTATTAAAAATGTGTTCAGCAGAAGGAATGATTGTTTTGTTTTTTTATTTTTTCAGTACATGTAAGGATGAATCATACTTTAATAAAATTAAGCTTTTATCTGGGAAGCTGATTTTTGTGTACATGTTTTATGATGAGTAGTCTTTCATTATTTTGCTGGTCTGGGACACTGGGGGGTATTTTAGCTGGTTGAATTCATGGGCGTTGCATCGCGGTTGCTTGCCCCCTAGAAAAAATCGAAAAATAAAGAAAAGAGGAAAAAAATGGAAATCAAAAGGATATGAAAGGTACTAAAGCCATCAATTTGTTTGGAGAAAAACCTCAAAATCGACTCCCCTTTATCGGTTCGAAGCACATAAGTGATTTTTATTATACACATGTAATAGCTCCATGGGAGCAAATAAGTGGAAAAACATGGCGACGCTAAAACAGCGCGGAGTGGTAAGGGGCCGTCCATAAGTTTCATTATTTTCACGAGCGTACAAAAAAGTAGCGGACAAAAAATGGAAAACAAACAGGAGTTTGTGATACGTGGGGGGGGATATGTCAGGGAAGGTTTAAGGTCAAGGTGAGAGAATTGTCATGTAATAAATCAAGCGTGAGTTTTTCCCCCGGGAAAGAGTGACTTTGAACTAAGCAGCAGTATGGCTGTATTGAAATCTGCCTAAGATGCTCAAGACACTTCACGAAAATTTGTGTTGAGGTGTTATATACAAGTTCCTACTTTTTTCACGGCATTGCGTACGAAAACAAGTTTAACCAAAGCCATAAGGGGACTGTAGGAGGGGATATCTTTCTTGCCCGACTTGTGCAGTGAACTCTGTACTGTATGCCAGTTCTAGACCTGATACGAACTCAGAAACAGTATCTGGTTTTTTAAGAGTTCAAATTTATTTTTATTTTATCCACTGAAGATCACCTGTACAAATTGTTTTGTTAGGAAACTTACAGACGGTGGGGTCATGTTGTTACTGGGTACATGATAAGACAGAACGCAGGTCTATCTCTTTTTTGAACATTTGGTGGCTCTTAGAAGAGCCGGTTTGTTTGAAGTCGACGCAAACACTGCTTATTTGGAGGTGGTGTACTTGGTGACAGCCTTCGTGCCTTCACTGACGGCGTGCTTGGCCAGCTCACCGGGCAGGAGGAGACGGACAGCGGTCTGGACCTCACGGCTGGTGATGGTGGACTTCTTGTTGTAGTGGGCCAGACGTGAAGCTTCGGCAGCGATGCGCTCGAAGATGTCGTTCACGAAGCTGTTCATGATACTCATGGCACGGCTTGAGATGCCGGTGTCAGGATGCACCTGCTTCATCACCTTGTAGATGTAGATGCCATAGCTCTCCTTTCTCTTGCGCTTCTTCTTCTTGTCCGTGCGGGGAGCGCCCTTGGCCTTGCCCGCTTTCTTCTGTCCCTTTCCGCTTGGCTTGGGTGGCATAGTGACGTCTCAGAATAACTGATAAACCTAACGCCAACAGCAATTCTGACGTTTATATACCCTACCCTATGCAAATGAGGAATTCTGTTCGGGATCCTGCTGCAGACCCGCCAATATTACGCGGTTCGCTATTGGTCAATGACCGTACTGTTTGCACACGGCACAAAAATGTCTAGACAGGGACCGCTTCGATTGGTTGATAATGGTGACTGCTCATTGGACAAACGCAGAATCCGCCACAGGATCCTGCTCAGAATCCACCGCACGCCTATAAATACGCAAGATGCATAATATGAGTCATTATTTCATGAATATACTTCAGTAGTATCTGTAACAAGCAAATCTATTGAAAATGTCGGGACGCGGAAAAGGAGGAAAGTCGCGTGCTAAGGCCAAGAGCCGATCTGCTAGAGCTGGTCTGCAGTTCCCCGTGGGCCGTGTTCACCGCTTCCTGCGCAAGGGCAACTATGCTGAGCGTGTGGGTGCCGGTGCCCCCGTCTACTTAGCAGCTGTTATGGAGTACCTGGCTGCCGAGATCCTTGAGCTGGCCGGTAACGCCGCCCGTGACAACAAGAAGACAAGAATCAACCCCCGTCACTTGCAACTGGCCATCCGCAACGACGAAGAGCTGAACAAGCTTCTCAGCGGTGTCACCATTGCCCAGGGCGGTGTACTGCCCAACATCCAGGCCGTTCTGCTGCCCAAGAAGACCTCGTCCAAGGCCACCAAATAAGCGGTGCATCTTCAGCTTCAACCAACCGGCTCTTTTCAGAGCCACCACAACTTCAAAAAGAGATAATTTCCTTGTCTGTTTCGCTAAAGACTTCCAAGTCGTGGTGTGAAATAAACATCTTGCATGTATGATTGTCGCAGTACGGTTAGGCCCAATTCCAAATAACGAATGTTATCGCTCCTGAGGAGAGCGTTATGTAACTTACGAGGTAGGCTAGCTTGTTTTTAGAAATTTAGATCTGTTAAGGCAAGTGGTCTACATTTGGTGAAGTGTCTATGATGGCAGTGAGTATCGAATCATTACACCCGCTAACCTTAAAAGAACCTTTGCAACGTTAACGCGTTGCATCCCCTCCTAAAGCTGTTGATCTTGGGTTTAAAATCCACTTGACATTTTCCATGGTGTCTTACCACTTCCAAAATCAAAGCTGAGTTTAGTTTTCACTCTGAGGGCCGGCAGCAAGCAAGGGGCCAATTTCTGTTTTTTTGGGGGGGGTTCCAACTCAACGGGGGGAAGACTTTAGAGCTTTGAAGATTTGTTCATTCTGAAGTTAAGAGCCAACAAAGTATCTCCTCGTAAGATCATAAGTGACAAAGAAAATAACCCCCCCCCCGCAAGATAAATGCTGGAAAGGAAAATTCCACGGCCCAATATTCTTTGTACAGGTATAAGTATTCAAATTTGAAAGACCAAAAGGTTTCTTAATGGAAATAGGGAAATGCGTTAATGTACAAATACAAAACAGATATGTGATAACATGATTGCCTCCTAGCGAATTATAATAGAAAAAGAAAGTCACAGATATATCGATGATGCGGATCACCAATTTGAATGAATCGGGCGTTTTGAACAATGAAGCACTGAATGACCTAACACGAAATACATTTTAAATACACCAAAACAAAAAACGAACGTTTGCAATCAAATTTGTTGGTTGTCTCAAAACTGAATCCAGTAGCCACGCAAATGCGGAAAAGGAAACCCGCGTTTGACAGGTGATGTAAAATCAACGCGAAATTGAATGAGTGAAAACTTCGTGCCTCAAGCTTGCCAAGTGACCTTGCAATACAATCTGCAATATAACAGTGTACACCGAGGTACTTTCACAGACTTTCCGATAGAAGCACATGTATGTACATGTACACGTGATCTGTACATTATGATGTACATTATAAATACATTATATTTTAAATATATTAAATTGCAAGGTAAATTAACAAGAAACACATTGTTCTTAGTACATGTAGTATTAATTGTACATGTAAAGTACACAGCGCATGTGATCACAGTAGGTCTATATGAATGAAGAGGACCTCTATCTTCTATCGCATTTTATTTTTTTGTTTACTACTTCAACAATTTTAGAAAGACAGTTGAAAAACAATCAGTTCCATTCTGCACATGTATGTACCGTACAGCGCCATGAAGAAGCCAGGGGGACCACAGACTTTCAATTGCGCCCTCTACGAACACACTGTACACGTACGCATGTAAAGACCCCAAATTTGCTTGAAAAACTGGCGCCGATTTCATAGAGCTGCTTAAGCACAGAATTTACTTAAACACGAAAAACCTTGCTTAATAAACAAAAGTTACCAGCTCAAACTCTATGTGATTGTCATGATAACTAAAAAAGACAGGTTAGATATCATTTCAAAACAGTATACATCACAAGAAGTTTTGGCTGGTAACCTGGTGCTCACTGCTCAATAATACGTGCTCCTAGTACAGTGTAGAAATCAAATAATGTATCAGTATCGTTTTATTACACATTATGTAAATGAACTCTTTAGTCTTTGAAGTGGATTCAGCGCCTGCTGTGACATGTATAGTACTGAAAAAAAATTGTGAACGTGCGCATATGAATGCAATACATGTCCACATTTTGTATTTTTGTATTGTATAATGTACTTTGTTGAAAAATGATGATTTTGTCTACAGAATAGGAGGTACTCAAATGGGAAATCAAATGCAAGGAGACATCTGCAACATCTGATCATTACCAGGAGCACAGGGCAATCGAAAACTAAAGCGAAAGTTTTTTTTTAAGTTAGTGCTTGGATCCCGATCCTTTGACCTTCCAGATTCAGAACCGGAAAAAATATACATGTATATTTTGTAAATTTGAGAAGTCTCAGATCCGCCGAGAAATTTTTTACCGATGCGTGTACTGTATACATGTACATGCATACAGTCGAACCTCGTTCATAAGGAAAACAATGTTAATGGAAGACAGACTTGAGACCTGAATTTTTTCTTGTAATAACAGGGATCTTATCAAGTCTTATTATATAGTCGAACCTCAAGAAGAGTACTGTTAATACAAGAGTTCTTTTCAGACATCTTTCTAGGGGTGTGTGTTATAGCATGGTTATAGGTAACAAAAGTCTAATACATGTAGCGTGTAGAGCGATTGGACATGTGGGGAGGGGGTTACCCCCGTCTCATTTCTTGTATAGATATACCTGATAATACAAGGTTCCTGTCATAACAGAGTAATTTGCCAAGTCCGAAGGACCTCTTATAAACGTGGTTTGATTGTATTAGTTTTAAAAAAATGTTCGACAGACCAATTGATTCGATTTTTCAGGAGCGAGTGGCCACTTAAACCAGATAGCAAAAGGTTGGAATGTAAAAGGTACCCATACTTTATTTAGTACAGACCAGGTGTACAAAAGAGCTGAAATTCAGGGTCAACATCTAACGAAAAACCTAAAATCAGTTAAAAAGCCGAATTCTCGCACCCCTGCAAATCATCGGCTGCTAGCGCTACAGTACGGGATACCGCTTTTGGAAACACCTTGGTAGGCCTGTTATTGTATACATGTATTATATCCATGTAATTCGTTTATTTTGGGCGCAATTTCAGCTGGAGTTGGTAGAAAGTCAGGGACTATGTTAGACGCATGTTAAAGATGGACTTTTGCCATTTACGCGAGGAAAAGTCGTACATGTACGTCCCTATAATCACTGATAAAATTAAAGACTGATAGAATCTGCTCTTTCAAGATTTGTGGCTCTGAAAAGAGCCGGTTGTTGGAGGGGATAAGTCCCGATTTAAGCTCGCTCTCCACGGATGCGACGGGCAAGCTGGATGTCCTTCGGCATGATGGTCACACGCTTTGCGTGGATGGCGCACAGGTTGGTGTCCTCGAACAGGCCAACCAGGTAGGCTTCGCTGGCCTCTTGCAGGGCCATGACGGCAGAGCTCTGGAAGCGCAGCTCAGTCTTGAAATCCTGGGCGATCTCACGGACCAGACGCTGGAAGGGAAGCTTGCGGATCAGCAGCTCGGTGCTCTTCTGGTAGCGACGGATCTCACGGAGAGCCACGGTTCCGGGCCTGTAACGATGAGGCTTCTTGACACCGCCAGTGGCTGGGGCGCTCTTGCGGGCTGCCTTGGTGGCCAGCTGCTTGCGTGGTGCCTTTCCACCAGTAGATTTGCGAGCGGTTTGCTTGGTACGTGCCATCTTTGACTAGTCGGCTGCTAAATTCAGTTGAATGATATGCAGTTTGAAGAAACCGCTCTGTATTTATACCCTTTGCATGGGTTACCTGATTGGCTGGTTATTCTTTATTGCTATTGGTCACAATTTGACCAATCATGAACGTGACTACAAGGCCGGATCGCAGTCAGGATCCTTACCAAACGTTTTCGGTGAAAGAAGAACTATTTTTCCGAAGAATTACCATTCATCTAGTCCTGATGTAATGAATTAAAAATATTAACAAGGAAATGTCCATAGATACGATGTGTACTGGCACTTTACCGGCTCGTAAGAATGCACAGCTGGACAAATATAATGGAAACGTGTGGCCACTTTGTGCATGCATGTTGCAAATGAGGATTTGGAAATGAATATTCATATTTGCACACGGCACCAGCCTCTCTAAGGTTTCATTGGCCAACCACACAATAACGCAATAGATCAGCCACTTGGCTTTTTCTAGCTCTAACATACATTGTACATAAAGCATGCATGCGTACATGTACAGTACAATGTACATATACATGTACATATCATGTACATGTGCTTTAACAGCACGCGATAATAGTACATGTACAGTACTGTACGTACATGTACTTTATGGATTATTCAGGGTGTATCCAAAAACACAATCCAAATAAAATACATGTAATGGATTGGTGCGTTGAAGTTAGGAAGCGGAATACTTTATATATGGATAGACAGGGCAGTTTTAAAGCTTTCTATTGATGCATTACTTGCAATATTTTTCCTGCAATCATAGTTGAGTGAGCTTTCCGCATTCTAGCATTGGGTAACAAATAAATATAATAATTTTTGAAACAATTATTTATTCACTAAAAGAGGATGATTTACCTTTCCCTTTAGTAAAACCATCGACATGTCCACTTTACCTCACAGGGTCGGTGCATTTCCAAGCAACTGCTGGTACTGGTATGCTGCGCAACTTTGTTCAGAATCCCGGCCCGTTACTAAAAAAACCCCATGTAATCGTAGATCACATGTACAGTCAAGGTAGCCGGCCCAACATGATTGAGGGCAAATCACCGTCTTTGAAGAGTTTCCTCGGTCGACCCTGGCCAGTGATAAAACGGTGAGCTGAGGCACCGTCCCCTACCCACCATAAATGTCTGAAGACATTAGGTTAGGCTCATCAAAGATCACGTGCAGGTGCCTACAGCCATGGAGCTGGTTTATAGCTCCATGCTACAACTGATGGTTGGATGTGCTTTTGACCATGGTTATACCTGTACATGTAGGCCTAGATCCACTCTAGAAGTTACGTAGTTTTGAAAAGCAATGGTGATTGCAAGCTGGCTACCCTGGAACGCTTTCACGAAACGTAACGACATATGAAGCAAGATGAGAGCACCCCCCACACCCCTGTTGGTCATTGTTTGATTGGACTGTCAGGAATTCTTTACAGACATTTTTTTGGGGGGGGTATGTTAGGTAACATGCTCTAAGGCGTGTATAGGGATTTGACATGTAGGGGGTACCCCTCCGTCCCATATCTTGCTGGGTATACGTAATGAATTCGATCATGGTTCCTCCTCCCGTTTCCAAATTATAAATTTGCTGTTGACAAATAATTAAGTCAAAAGAAAAAAAATCTGCTTCCGGATTCCCTACCGGCCCTTTTTACAGCGTGACTCTAAAATACTTATTGGCAGGTTTAAAAGATTAAGAAAATTTAATAGAAAAGTAAACAATCCTGTTGTCTGTTCTGTCTCCGTCCTATTTATCCACATGTCAACCTTTCGTACGTCAAATACCTTCGCCTTCTCTACAACAATTCGCTATTATTGGAGAAGAAACTTTGTCGTTTTCGCAAGTTCCTCTCGCGATTCGCTATCGCGATAAACAGTGTTCGTAATAATACTCAGTGGAAGGAATAGTAAATCGAAGAAGCCATGATTGAAATGCGGAAATTTGCTTCCAGTATCCATCCTGCCCAAATACCGTTACACTTACGCAACACGTCGAAAAACATCGATGGGGATTTTTTTTTAGTAGATTTCGGCAAATTACCTTACAGAACTTGATTCGTTTTGACTGTGTATGTATTTTCCGTGTTCATGAATGAATTTATTTTGAGGTTTTAGGCCTTACCCGCAAGAACTCTTGTGGCGAGCTTGTTTCCATAAAATGACCTGCCGCAACCTGAGGTTCATCGCTGGCCGGGCCCGCCCACGCGATATACTGCACACAAACATGTACGGTCACTGTTGGCCGTTGGTCTGCTTTGTAAAAATTGATGGAGGCATGTTTTTGTCACCTTTATTGAGTTTTGCAATCGGTAGTCAAATAGAGGAATTAATGACATTTGTAGAAGAAATGTAGAATAGTTTTTTCTTAAGTGTTTCGACCTGACCAGTAACACGTAATCTTTCAACTTCAAGGAGTACCACCGTTGAAGAACTCCGCCCTACTTTGTGCCTAGTTTTCGAAGAAACCTTTGCAACGCCGCACTACGATCTCGTTTTCACTAAGACAAACCTAGGCCTCATGAAGATGATCTAGGAACGATATTGCTGGAAATACAGTTCACTTTTTTTCAACGTGCAGCAGGCGACTTGTTCAATTGAAGACAAAATTCGTACATAAAGGTATCTCAGCTGGTTTCTGGCAAGGTGATAGGACGGCCCTAAACAAACCCATAAGTTTGAAATCATTAAGTGCACCAATACCAAGTAACTAACTGGCTTGTAAATTGTAAATAATTTCTTTAATCTATTTACTCATTCAGCCAGACAGAATTCTCTCTTTTGTATATTTGTGTGGCTCTGAAAAGAGCCGGTTGGTTTTGAGATGGGTCGTGTCCGCTTATCCGCCGAATCCGTAGAGAGTGCGGCCTTGGCGTTTCAAGGCGTAGACCACGTCCATGGCGGTGACGGTCTTTCTCTTGGCGTGTTCGCAATAGGTCACTGCGTCACGGATGACATTCTCCAAGAAAACCTTGAGAACACCACGGGTCTCCTCGTAGATCAGACCAGAGATACGCTTGACACCACCACGGCGAGCAAGACGGCGGATGGCCGGCTTGGTGATTCCCTGGATGTTGTCACGCAAGACCTTGCGGTGACGCTTGGCACCTCCCTTGCCGAGTCCCTTGCCTCCCTTTCCTCTTCCAGACATGTTGAACGCTACTACTCCGAGTTGTACAAATGAATCGGAAAATGACGATTGAAGAGCCCTACTTCTATTAATCTCAGTATTGCGGACGTAGTTGAGGTTATTGGCAAGTGGGCGTATCAAACGTTTAAGCTTAACAAGATCTGCCGGGCATTACAGCCAATCACGTTGGAGGTACGTACACCGTGCATGCAAAGAACGCAACTGGTGCACGCTTAGATGTACATGTATGTACAGGTACTATACATTGTACATGTTATGCTGCTGTGCGTGCTCTAAAAAAGCGCTGTTTAAAAATAGGATTCAGGTGTGGTTGGTTTCCGGCCCCGAGTTAAGTTGAATCGAACAGTTTCTACACTGAAGCATCCAATAATCCTGATTGGTGAAAATGACACACAAAAAAACTCAACGGAGATTAATAGTCATTTAAAAAAACTAAATCAAACTGACAAAACGAACAGCCGACTTTTGAAAATATGCTCATTTTTATTGACTTTTAAAAAGATTTTACAGCCCTTGCTTTACAGTGTTTGAACAATTCCAGTTGCCACTATGATTATGGATTCTAACTCATTTCATGACGAGTTTTCGTGCTTTATATTCTGTTTTAGTGTTAATGAATTTGCAGTGATTTCCAACGCATTACAGAATATTTAAATAATTTCAAATTATTGACATATTGGAACTGGCATGTACATATAACATATAATATAGCTTTATAAAGTCACACATCAAACAGAAATTGTAATTAAATATCAACATTTATATATATTCATCTGTTTAAACAAAATATGTTACCGTATGCTTCAGGATCTTTCAACAATGTAACACATTACACAACACATAATTAAGGCTTCAATCAACATCCATTTATGTTTGCTCAGTGGAAGTCAGTAGTCGGATAAGAACAAATGAATCATGCAAGAGAAAGTTCGGATGCAAGAGAAAGTTTGGGCTAACAGCTGACAATAGCATACATTTACTGAGGAGGGGACTTGGATCGTTTTGATTATTTCCTAATTAGCTGAACCATCACTAAACAATGATCCACAATTTCTGCTTCTTAATAAATGACAGCGTTCTGGGTGTATCGATTTCATGGCTTACCAAAGCTGTGCTGAACATGCTTGCAAGTTCAATATTTCAGTTATTTGGCAGTCCTATTATAGTGTTTTTGAACTTGAAGAGCCTCGACTCCTTTAAAGGCTCTTCAGACTTCTGTTGACTGTGGTGGACTGCTGACAGGATCCATTTTCTACAGAAGACAGCCTTCAGTCTCGAAACTGTCCTCTGCCTTCTGATCAGGCATGTGTAATTGGCACACAAGCACAGAGGTTTCGAAATTCAAGGCTGTGTTACCAATGTACTGTGGTAAATGCATGATGGCGGATCATTGGCCAAAGAAGCTGGGTGGCCACTGGTAGTCTCCAGTCATTCACATTATTTACAGCAGAGTCAGCACACAAATCTCTGCCCTCCTCCCCATGTACAAGTGAATGTGCATCGTTCTCCTCAAGAACACAGCTCATGTTTGTTTGCTGATGCCATCTGTGCATTCTCTATAAAATACATCACACTAATGACTCGGATTGACTCTGTAAAGTTACCCAGAACATTCTTCCGGGGTTTTCCTCCAGAACTGTAACTGCTTGTCAATGTCCCCTCTCTACAGGTTTCTTCAGGCCTGCGAGCTACAGTGCCAAGGGGGGCATTTTAGGAATCCTTGGTGTCATTGCCGGCAATGCTTAATAATACTATTAATAAACACAGTCTTATAATGCCAATATTTGGAGAATGTTTGTGTCTACCACACTGAAGTCGATCTATCTATCCAGCAGTTGAAATATGTTTAGATGGAAGCAGAAACTTCTCAATCCTGATTCACAAGTAAGACGGTTTATTTTCAAACACATCCAAATTTTCAAACTATACAGAAGAATTCAGAAGAAGAATATTCAGAAGAATTTAAGAAAACTTCTATATTACAATGGGGAAGATAAAAACATTTATGTTTAATTTTATATATATAGTCTGAAATAAACTTTTACAAAATTTCACCAACAGTTCTTCTTTACGGCATAAGTATACATGCAATACAGGGGAAAAACAACAAAGGAAACCACTGGAAGATGCAAACAAATCTAAATACAATGTGTGTTAAAATCACCAACTTTAAACGCAGAATGGGCTCATCTAAATTTCCGATGATACTACAACTAAGTCCTGCATGCATACTCTATCCAATCACAACAGATCTCTATATGTGTACCGCTGATCCCACACTTTGTCTCCTATGGTGGACAGTGGCCCCTCACTGGCTGCATTGCACACATGCAAACAAAGTGCAACAAAGTCAGTACACTGACTCGGTGTTTGGTTCCTACACAAGAACTGAATGACTGCAGCATCTGTGAGCAACTTGGGTTTTGCACGAAAAGAATTCTATTGAACACTGTGAAGCAGGTCCTCCCTTCTTCCAGACTTCAGAACTGCATCTCATTATACTATCCGCCCCAAGCGGGACCAAAAGAGGGCGCTGTTTTTATAACAACAGAGGTTCCTTTGGTGGGAATTGTATTTCCTGGCTCACTGACGACTATGAAAAGCATGTGCTGCGGTCCCATCGCTACCCACAAAATGAAAAGTCTCCACCAACATGGCTCTTTTCAACCCATGGAGGTACTTCTGCTCACGGTGGATAACACAGAAGGAGTGATGGCTACTCTTTGCGCTGTGCTTGGGCCAAGTAAAAAAACTACTTTTCCCTACTAACTTCCTTGTACTTTGCCTGCCTGTGTTTCCTGTTTACTGTTTGAAACATTTTGACTTTGTGTTTTAAACCACATGTTTGGCTGTAAATGCACGATTAAAACCCGTTTAACGGGTGAAAGTTAAGCTCTTACAATTCAGGCACAAAAGTAAAAAAGAAAAGGCTGCCTTTTTCAATTTAAAAAACCAGACGAGAACCTTTTTTAAAAAAAAAATTGCCTTCTAGAGAAAAATGCTACAGACTTGACGGGGTTGCCGTATGTTAAGTACAGGAGGCATCTACTGAGCACCCGGAGGTGGGTAACCACGTAAGGTCTTGATCTGGATACAGCAAGTCATAATTGAACCTGTTACTCCACAGTTCTTGGCTAACTTGCCCGGAGTGATAACTACCCAACATTGCAAGCATGTCTTCGCCCAAAAGGCATTTTCACAATCTCAGAGTCTCCAATCCACAGTACAGACAGAAAAAAAAAACAAACAAACAGTTCCCTCTCTCGAGAAGACACTATTTGTGGGGGGGTTCTGCAATGGTTGAGGTTGTCAACCAAGCACAGGTTCCAATGGAGTAAAAGCTTCACACTGAACTGGATATGCCAAGCCAAGAGAATTTGAAGTTCTGTATAATACCCAAGGAGGTTCAACAAGCAGACCCCCAAGTTTCATTGCTTGTAGTAGTTTGGCAGTGTTTCAGCTGTTCAGGATCTCTCGCTAGGGCCAGATATGGCAGATAGGGCCTGATAGTATTTTTTCCCTGTTCTCAACTGAACTGTTGTACGATTTACATTCCTTAAAAAAAAAAAATTCCACAAAGATCAAAGTCAAGACTGTAGGGGTGGCACAATCAAACCCTTAATGAATGCCAAGATGCTGGGGAGGTTTGCATGGGTGTGGCCTGGATCTTTCTTTTCTGGGGTGTCGGCGAACTTTTTTCAAAGGGTCGGTAAATTTCCTGGGAGGGTGGGGTGCAGAGCACTCATCAGTGGCAATCTGATTAAGCGATCAATTCTGAGGTATTGTCAAGCATATTGATGAATTTCATCCTGATTTGTACCATTCTGCCCCATTTTTTTACTTTGTCTTTTCCTCCTTTGTTTCAGCTTGGGGGGGCGAGGGAGGGCCCTGCTAGTTGCTACCCCCCCCATGAAACCCATGGAGGTTGGTATTTAGGCTCTTCCTGTCCAATTGCAGGTCGAGGGGTTTCGTGAAGGAATGGCCCCCCTACTTGGGACTGGACGGTAAGTCCTCATCCAGGACTAGCTCCTCCGATGCAAGTGTGAACTCGTCCTCCTCCTCGGCCGACTCCCGACTGGTCTCCCGCTTCAGCCCGGCATGCACTTTGCAGTTGGTGGCCTCCTGCTGTCTCTTCTCATAGTTCCTCACGTCGTCTTCGCTCATGTCTGGGATTCCGCACAACATTTGGGAGAGGGGGAAAAAAAATTTCACTGGGGTTACTTTTCTAGTGTCGCTTTCTGTCTGATGTAAAAACTGAAATGTGGCCAAGGATTTTCTCTGAGCTGTCCATGCCCTGTTTGCTTCTGACTTGACTTGTTTGGCAGACTCGACTACAATTCTGGATCACGAAGACAAAATGCACCTGTTGGTTGAATGCTCAAACCACATTTTCACAGCTTTTACTGAAAACTGTTCATTTCATAAGATAGCATTTATAAGGAATGGAAGAGGGGTGGATTTTGTATTACTGATTTTGTTCAGTCAGAAACTCGTTTGCAATTTTCATTATCAAACTTACACCCTGTATGTACTCACTGATGTCAACTTTTTGTAAACACAACCTGGCCTGTACTTACCATACCATTCATCGATCCATGCGAACGCCTGCCTGTGACCGAGCAAAAGTATGTCTTGTATTGCCTGCAATTGAAGATGCGGCGTGTAGTTAAACCAATACATTATCATTCCATTGACAATCACATTACGAGATACAAGCATTTGAGTCTGAGGCACATGACTGAAGATCAATGAACTCAAAAACTCAATCACAAAGGGCACGGTGGTTGTTGAATCTTTGGCAGCCATCTTTGCATGGAACCTAAAGGTCTATGGCGTCTTGCTGGAGCCCAGTGAGTAACAAAAACTGGCAGACTGCCCACATGAGTATTGACCTTGTTCTAGAGGTTGTGGGAGGAAATGCTACCCCTGTTAATTATTTTGTTGTGACTGATCTAGGCCCTCGTCTGTTGATTGAGATGAGAAAAGAAAGACTGAAACTGACTTACTTTATGTACAACGTTTTCTACCCTTGACTGCAAGCCCCAGACATCAAACTTGACTCGTACCACTTTGTATGAACACATAATAGTCTGACATTGTTCCTGTATTCAAGTAAAGAACAACATTGTAATATCTGCTACAAATGACAGAGCCGCTATGTAGTTTGTCTGTATTTCAAACACTGCAAATACTTTGAAAAAACTGTTTCTCCAACAACTTTTGTTATTTCTACTGATTCAGGAAGAGACAAATTTCTGTTATTACCAAGAAAAGTTGAAGTACCCCTTGTTCATCCCTCCTTAGTTGGGACTGTTGTTTGCATTTGCAAATATATATCCAAAACCGTAAAGTGCTCTAGTTTATTTCCTGAAGGACTTGTCACCAAAACATATTTTATGACTTCAGTATTATTCTACATTCAGTCTCCTCAAAACGTCCACAAAACATGAACAGCGCCCTCAAGCAGTTGTGAATAGGCAGGTGCAAACCATGTGTTAAACTACTCACTCGCCAGCCCGGCTGCAAGGGTCCCCTTCCTGTTTTTCTGGATTGGAATTTGGTCAGATCCTTTTGAATATACAAGGAAGAGAGAGATTGGAATGCGGTCAAATCCATGAATCAGGGAAAAAAATTGCAGTGTGTGTATATACAAGCACAACTTCCAAGAAGAGATTAACAAGTACAATGGAAAATGATCTGGTTTTTGTGCTGAATGAATCTGATGTCATGCACACAATTTGAAAGTGGGATGGGATGGCATTGGACGACCGACAGTTGGGTAACACCTGAAAGGAAGTGATGCATGTCACTCTTTCCTTGAATGACCCAGGACAAAAGCGGAAAAAACAGCTTTTTTCGTCTTTTTCTCATCCCTGTAGTCATGGACTTGCACAAAGTGCCTCAACTGCCACACGCACACACACAGCTTCTGAAATTTGCATCCTTGAGGAGACATGGCTTTGTTCTCCAGTACTAATATGGTCGCATGTGAAATGATAATTTCAAAGCGCTCCCATTTCAACATGAATCACTCTCCTAGGCTGAGGTTTTGACCGAATGTCCCTTATATGAAACACTTCAATTTGGGACAGATTCTTACACATTAAAAATTCTCTTTTTTGAGGGATTTCCAAAATATCAGTTACGCAAAATCCTTATGGAGACCTATACACACTTAGAAATTCCTTGTGGAGACCTATTCAACCCATTCTCCTGGGTTGCCACAAGGCATCACATTCCAAAAACACACACCCTACAGGCCACAGCAGTAATTCTTGTTCATGTAAACGAGAAGCTTTTATTACTGGCAACGAATATTGGTAATAACAAGGACTACTCAGGCTTGACCTGGAAGGCAACGAGCCATCTGCCAATGATGTTCAAATACTTAACCACCTGCATGTCACAGCAGCAAAGTGTACCAAATTACCCGCCTGTTGAAAACGGGACATGTATGTGTAATCGACAAACTATGCCGCCAGCAGCAAACCATTAAGTTTGAGGCCTATTTGCGACCCACCATTCCAAGACCAGGCTGACGTAGGTCGTGATGATGTTTGACCATTCCTCCCCACTTTTTTTTTCACTTCAGAGTGATTCTGAGTCCTTATTCGGTCTGCAGAAAACTCTGGTTATTATGACATGTTCGGATATTGACAGTTGTGAAACTTTCGTGGACATGAACAGTGGAAGTTCCACTACTGCAGGAATACGAGGTTACACCTACTTCAGTCTGGCTTTGGAACGGTGAGCCATCTTTGCCAAATTCTTAATAGCCATATACTGTGTTGGGCAAGTGATCTGGGTGTCTGCATGTACACACAGGTGCAAAGGTGGGGGGAGGGGCTTTCCTCCAAACCAAATACAGAAATACACAATTGAAATTGACAAGTTACTTCACAATGGATAATTCCTTCCTCTCCCCACTCCCCCAACATCAACAAGAACCTTTCGGGATCATTTCCTGGTTTACCTCCTCTTCCCTGTAATGTTTCTCTGGTATGTCATCGTAGGCGATGTCTAAGTGTAAGACTTGCCGCTCCTTCAGCTCTTCATCGGAAAGACGTAGGCACTGCAGGAGTCGCAGGGAAAATTAAAAAAAAGAACCAAAAAAAAAAAATTTCCATTAGGAAGTGCTCCAGACTCACTTTCTGCTTTGAAGGAATTGAGGGGAAGGCACAACATGAAAAAAATTCTATCCTCAAGGTCACCATTCCAGGAAGTGGATGCGACAACGAACAATAGCAGTGCCAAAACCTCTCTACATTCTCTGTTTCTGACTTCAAATTTACTGGCCTGTCATCATGATTTGTTTGGACAAGAATGATTTCCTGTAACCCACTCTACATGTTACAAAGAACCAGCTGAGAATTAAAGGGACATAGGTGTAACTATTTGAATCATTTGCACTCAACTGGCCTCAACTGTGCAGTCTGTTTAATACGCCTTTGTCAACCACAATTGAGGGCACTATACAAACTCCATGGACTACTGTGGCCTTCCCTAGCTAGTGGTTAAACAGCAAACATTATGCACAAGTTGAGGGTGCTTCCGCAATATTTTCCACAATAATGATGCAGCCGTTACACAAAGTTGGCCTCTGCAAAGCGAGGGAGGGGGTAAATTTGTTACATACATCTTCAGGAGATCAGACACGAAAAGAGAGATAACCTGAAAAAGGATGGCTAAATTGTGGAAAACTGAGGAAACTCAGTATCTCCAGTGAGAAATGTGAATATAATTGCCTGAGTATTTCATTACCGCTGGGAGAGACAACCACAGGTGTGTGATGTTTTCGCTTGCATTTCCTGGTAGTTAACAAAGTACGGCTCTGGCATAAATGCAGAGTGTAGCGCATGTACCGACGGAGTGGGCAACAAATGAAATCAAAGCGTCACACAAGGAAATGGATTCCGAAAAAAAATACATGTGCATGTATTTCCTTTGTACTTTCTAGGGCTTATTTCCTTGGAGAGATTGACGCTGATTAATGAAACATTCTGAGATTGAGCATTACACAGGAGACTTCAATTGCACTGTCATGACATTCAAGTGCAGATAGTATGCGGCAAATCTAGTGGAACATAACAGTAGCCATCCCTATTAAATTTTTCACTAGATCTAGCACAGGGAGCAGTGAATTTGTCTTCACTATTCTTGTCAGTTGCCAATGGCGACCATAACCCCCAAACCAGCACCATTTTGTGTGCCTAAACAATGAAAGATAAATTTTGAGAAACTCTTTGATTTCCCAAAGCATGGAAAGTTAGCCTCATCCCTATGAAAGACCATAAAAGATTGAAACAAAAAACACCCTGTTTAGGATCCACATGGATTCAATGAATGCCTGGCGTATGTGTTCATTCTATGGGTGTCAATTAACTTTCAGAAGTTGGTAACAAAGTTAAACCTTTTAGAAGGCCCACAAAGAAGCTACTGTAGATGTACAAATGCACAGAAAATCCCAATTCCCCAAATTGTAATACTTACATTTTCAGAGGTTCCTGAATTATTTTCATATCTTGTTTCTATAAAGATGCTAAACTTCGGTACAAAGGAACACTGCAAAATAAAATGAAAGTTTTAACTGCATGATTTTTCATTCAGGTTAATGATTCAAAGTTTGATAAACAATGGCAGACAGGAATTGAATAATCCCATGACCAGGAGTAAATGTCTTGAGGAAAATTTTTAAATCTGCGTACATTTCTAATGTTTTCTGCGATTCAAAAAACTGCAATCCTATCTTTACTTTCAAAGCTCAGATAAGGTCTAATAACTGCATTACCGCATGCATGTGCATAAAGTGACATTTTCAATACACTATTCCAAATTCACGGCAACCATTAACATTTGCAGCTGTCTTGAGAATCAGCACAAAGGAAGGGATTTACACGTATTCTCATCATCAGCCTAGTTTGAGTTAGCTTCCTACGGCTATCCTATCTGTTTGTGCATCACATTCACAGAAGTCATCTGGGTCTGGTGTCAGACTTATTGGATCAATGAACAAAGTCACTGTTGAAATGATGCAAGGCCAAAGGGCTTAGATCTCCCCACAGTCTGGTGCTAAATACAACTCTATGGCTTCAGTATAGAGAGGATCAAAAATTGTTTCACCATTTTCCCAAATGTACAAATTATGTGGGAGGAGGGGTATTGAGGGACTTGTAAACTTTCACATGTGCTGAAGAAGACGATAGTATGCAACGTAAAAACAATTTTTGTCCCTTTCAGTTTGTATGCGTAAGGCCAAGGGAAAAGAAGAAAAACGAGTACATTCTATATGCTCATGATCATGAAAGTCCAGAAAAAACAGATGCCTGTTAGTCTTTTCTATATGCCTGGTCTCACAGCCTAGACTTGTTTCAAGTCTGAAATTCTGATGTGGCTATTGTTATGCAGCCCTACCCTGACCAGAAAACCAATTGGTTCAATGGTTGTGCATTCACATTCCCAGCAGAAAGACCCAGCTCATCTACGAAACTTGAGGCTTGGACCAAGTCTAACTTGACACCGAATCTCTCTGGAACTGGACGTGCTCCATGATGGATGCTTTCTCTCCCAGGAGCAAAGGATAGGCCCCAGGTGTTATTGGGAAGAGGAAATTCTATCTGCGCCAATGGAATGAGATTTCTGTGTGACTAGCTGTTTGAATTCAAGAGACTGTATCGCTGCTGGTGCAGGTTCACGGTGTGGGTCTTGCTACTGAGGTTACTCTTTAAGCTAAATTAATGTTTGGGTTGATATAAAGAAAGCCGTGCACAGCATGCTATTGTGGCGCCTCTGTAGAATTCACTGTAATTTTTTCATCGTTTTGTGGAAAATAGATGTAACGAAAATAGTAACAAGAAGACCAACTGCAGCTTCAACATTTTCAGACAATACATTTGTTACCAGTGAGAAATTGCATGTAACACACAATAACTGATTGGACCCAAAATACATGATTGACTTTGAAGTTCTTCCATCTTTTAAACCCAGGTGTTTGACTGCTACATCTTTCACTTCCCCCTCCTCATTTCTTTCAAAAAGACACTTAAAGCTACACTTGGACATTTTCCAGACAATACGTTCTCTTGTTGTCTATTACACTTACTGTGTATTCTGTGGTACGATATTTGAATCCCACCGGAAGATTCGTCGAGGCGACATGTCGAGATGAAGTCATCCGTCCGAATCATCCGCGGCAGACACAGTGCACCAAGGGTGAAGAAAGTCGAGAGAAAACATAACAAAACAATCAGCACAAGGTGTTGAGTAATTGCCTCTAGCCGTCAAGACCAAATGAAAGAAATTTTGTGCGAGGTACAAGCTGGCACAAGTGAATTAAAACATACATTTTGGTCTTCGGAGAGTTATACTGTACTTGTACACATGTACATGTAGGTTCATAGAATTTTGGGGGGCCTGCAAGTGAGCATTGATTCCAAGAGTGGAAAGGAAATCTGCGATGACAGTCAAACAAATGAGATTTGGGGGGGCATTTAATAAGGGAAGGCAGTTTGAAAAACCTGGCATTAATGAGAAAGATAGAACTTTAGAAGGGAAGAGGAACAGCGGTAGGAGAAGGGTGCTTTGGATGGCTAGTTTGAAGGAGTGGTTAGTGAAAATGGGGTGTATCTTGAGAAGGTGGAGCAGTTGGAGAAAGCCAAAAGGGAGAGGATTATGACATGATCACCTAGGTGTGCGTCTGTGGATATGGTACTTGGAGAGAGAGGTATTTCAACCCACGAACATCTGAGAAAGGCTAAACCTTGAAGTTTTATTACATTGGCCATACTGGTTTCCTGTTCCTGAACTGTACCTCTCATCATGGAGGTAGAATGTGATTAGTATGTGATTCTACCTCCATGCTCTCATGAACTGTATTTTTTTTCAGTGTTCTGAGTAGGAAGCTTTCATGGAATGAGTATAATCACGACCTTGTGTATCAAGGCATGCAGTTGGTCCTTTGCTCTCATAAATGTGGGTCACAGCACTAGCCTCTAACCATTTTTAATGCCCAAACCCATCAGGAGTCCACAAGCCAGTTAATTACAGCAGAGAATGATGGCCTGCTGATCTCATTATAGCAGCTACCATTGGCCATCAATCAAGTGTCAATTCATCAGGCAAATAGAGGAAATGAAGAAGGCATGTTGAAGTGATTAGAAAAAAAACCTGTAATCAAGGATATCTGCCAGGTGGAGGGCAAGAGTCTCTCAGCTCTTGAAGTTGAGGGAATCTTGATGCGTACTTTGCATTTCAATTAAAAAAAAATTTATGCATTTTCAGCCTAATTTCATGGATAGAAAGCTCTGCGATCCATAGATTTTGCCTGTATAACAATAAAAACCACAAAATATGGAGGGCCTGACGTTTCGATCCTAGCAGAATCTTTCTCAAAGGCAAAATGACAAGTGGACAGGACAAACAAGCAAACAGGAAATCAACCAAGCATGGACGAATGCAGCAGGACAAAAGGAAAAGCCGAGAAAGCTGCAGGCTGGATAAAGGGGCCAGGGGTAAAGGGGACTGCATGAAAGGTAAGGTTGAGCAACAAAGGGATGTAAGGAAGGAAGACATCAAAGAAAAAAAATACAATGAAACGAACTGGACCCCAAGTGGGGGGGGGTATGATCTGCAAACAAAAGAGAGGAAAAGAAAAGAGTGTTAATTCATTGTTTTGCTCTTGAATGTTCAGGCCATGGCATTGTACGGTGCAGAGACATTTATAAAAACCACGTCGTACCAAAAGCAACAGAAAATTCAGTTCTAAATGCAGTAGTTGTACGGACATGCTCATTACCCACTGGAACTAATTAGGCAGTGAATCTATGACCAGATTTTGATTCGATTTGCATTGTTTTACTTAGTACATGTACGTCCCTTATATGTATGTGTACATTAGGGTTGAGTTCAAACAACACTTCCCTTGGTGATTCAGCAGGGAGGTTTTGGTGACACTGTAAATGATCCCCCACACATTTACACAGCAGATTTCATCACCTCCCCTCATTCACGAAGGCCTTACTTTGGACATTACACTTTACAGTGTCTGAAACTGCTGTTCTCAGACTGACCTTAAGTAGATCATGTGCTAATTTATGTAAAATATGGTTGAAGGTCTGAAAAATAAACTTACATTCAAACAATAATTCTACAAGAGCAGGGCTGTAAATACAAATACATGTAGCAAATTTCCATTCAAATGAGATTAAACAAAGAATTTTGATCTTGACGTATTTCCTTCTTTAATTGGTATCTCTTGCAAAGTAAAGAAATTGCCATCAAGTTCATGAACAGACATATTTTGAGTCCCTCACACGAAGTTATTGTCTCTCTATAGAGCACAGAATTAATGGTGTGATATCACCGATTATTTATGTGCACAGACTCTGAGCTGCAAAATTTACATGTAAAGTAGACATGTTTTACACTTACTTTAAAGTTTTATTGAAAATAGTTAAAGGACTTAGCATTTACAATCTCTCTAGATTCTAGCAGAATCTTAGCAAAGAGGCAAGAAATTAAATGCAGCTTTCTGAAAGCATTTAGGAAAAGATTCTGCTAGGATCGATCGAAACACAGGCCCTCAATTTTTTTTTTCAATTTATATCTTAGGTCAATTTCACCAGCACGCAATACACTGGGTTATTTTGTATTTTACACGGCTCAAAATTTTAAGAAAAATAACAAATTTGCAGGAGCACATGTACTAGTTCAGGCTGCCCATGTAAAGTAGGCATTTTTGATAAAGTAAATTGGCAATTGCTCAATTCAAAACACCACATGTGGTAAAGAACGGCACAACTGCTGTCACACAACCTGTTAATAATTTGCCCAACCATATTCTCACAGCCCTACCCTCCTCAAAACCATCAGGTCAGTGCACATAATCAACATGTGCACTGAGCGCTCTTCTTTTGAAGCATACGTACGTGCCTCTCTGGCGATCCAGCCCATCTGAAAATATGTGGTTACCGAGGTAACCCGATACACCCCCACTTAAACTAGAATTAATTGAATAGCGCGGGCAATGGCCACCGGTGTTCCCTTCCGCACTCTCTCGCTCCCTTAAAAGGACCGGAATCATTGACTATTTTTTTCTCTCTCTAACACTCACTTGTTTGCTGCCTGAGGGTGAAGCATTTAAAAACCTGTTTGGGTGGCTTTTT
Organism: Acanthaster planci; assembly: GCF_001949145.1. Next base: position 1,708,529 of record NW_019091365.1, read on the forward strand.
TTTTTCCACCAAGAAGCCATTAAATTTGTCCAAGGCTTGAGAGGCATTTGCTTGAACCTCTTGATCACATCCCGGCCATCCTGTGGTGGAGTCCAGGGCTAGGAGCACAGGTTGGTTACACCACAGAGCTACAAACCTGCTCTATAGTTACCCGCTGAAGTGTTTCGCTTGCTGCACATACGAGCAGGACCGGATTATTTTAACAGGCACAGTGGGCACTGTGCAATGCATCTACCGGTTGGCCCTAGGAGAAAGTTGGAGGCCTATGAAAACACCACAGTGTGCCGTAAATTGGACGCAGATTTTGCCATCTCTTTCTTTCTCTGAATTTTTTACGTTTGGGACAGCTTCAAACATGCTGGTACCGTGCAGCATTGCATCAACACGCAATACAAAATGTGAGGCTCAGGCAGGCTTACCAGCGCTTTGTAATTGGGAAGGGTAGACCAACAGAACACTGTGCCTATAGTGTCAATAAAGCATTTTATCTGGTCCTAAACCCTGTAAACAACTGATGCTCATATTTTAAGGTCTTTTCCTTTGGGCTGATTTACCTTTTTCAACCAACTCATCAGAAAAATGATAGTTTGTCAACTGGTGTGCCTTACAATTTAAGGGGGAACATTCCCCTAGTAACAAAAATTTAGAAACTCTTTCTCCCACGTGCAACACATATCTGTTAGTTTCAATATGCCTCCCTTGTTTTATTTTTTATCTCTCTGCCTTTGTCAATCATACTAATCTGTATTACCTGGCCGAAATGGGATTTTACATGCAAGGTTGCTTTGGAAAAAAAAAATCTTGAATTCTATGAAAATTGACACTTATTATTTTTTTTCATTCTGGTGCTATCTCAGCTTGACTGATTTCTCTCCTAGCACATCTTTCAAATTTCTCTTGCAGGGAGAAGAATGTGACCTCACATTGGATCTGTAACCTTTTCCATTTTATTTAGAAGCCCCTGGGACTTACTAGCCTCCATATCATATTGTGTGACATAAACAGAGTTATTAATCATTCCACATATTACATGTAGCTCTTCACTCCTCAGTGACTGGGGAATTTCCAAGATGCAGCCAAACAGCCTTCTTCTGAAAAAAAAAAATGCCCCCGGATGATATTGACCCGTCTATGGTCGATCAGCACGGTGTAATCTAAGACCAAGAAGCAAGCATGTTTTTCCACCTCAGAGACACTTTAAGAAAAAGAAAATCAAGCCTCTGGAGCCAAAAGTCCTGTAATTACGCTTCTTGGTGAGGGCTGTGTCGGTATGAAATGCCATCTGCATCGGAAGCAGGGCATTATAAACACATCCATCTCATTCTCTACTGCGGGAAAGCTGGTCCTTAAAGATGTAATGATTGACAACATTCATGAACTACCCAGTACATTCAGTGGTGTAACTGGGGGGGGAGGGGGACTTAGTAAATGGGGGCACGGGCATCCGCCCCCACGAAGAGGTCCATGCCCCCTGGGAGCTCCCCTTTGAAATTGTAAAATGTATATGACCTACATGTATGTACATGTACATGTACAAGCCACAGTTCATCAGTTCCTGTGCCCCCCCCCCCAGTCAGTAACTACATGTACACTGAGAAGCTGGGTATCCTTTGCTTTTCTGACACACGACATGATTGAAGCAGTGCATGGCATAACCAAGCAGGAAATGAGGGACATGGCCACGAGTGCCCCCACTGCCTTATAAGAACCCCTGTACAAGCCATTGTTGAATTGCTTTCAGTGTCCCCTTGGGGAAAAAAAGGGAACAGTGTATGCACCCCAGGTGCCCCCTCAGATATGTATAACCCTCGATGTTACTGTATACCGGTACATACCAGTACATTTTATACACAACTGGCTTGAGCAATAGGAGACGTTATGCCGATGTACATGTACATGTATGTTTACATGTACATGTATGTGGCCCAGGCACACATGTGCATGTACATGCTGCATTTCACAGAGTCGGTCATAACATGGGTCCTAACTCTCTGGTCATAACAGACAGCCTTGCTCTGTGGTCATAAGCAGTCAAATCTGCTGCGATCAAAATTCTGCTTTGAGCCAAAAGGTCACAAGGCATATACTACCGGTACACGTACATAAAACATGTGCAGCGCTTCAGGGCTGGGACCCGCTATGGCTCCCAACTGACATTTTGTCCTGGGACGATAATTCAGAAGGGTGATCTTTTCAAATTTGGCAACATCGGGCTGATAGAAACAGATTTGATCTGGAGATCACAGGCAGGTCAGCATTAATAATTCTTCAGTTTCAGCCATTTTTCTGTTTTAATTTTTATTTTGGTGAGAACAAGTTTTTTTCTTCTTTTCAGTAAGCATTTTCACACCAGGCTGAATTTCAATAGCTGTAAAAACTTTCTGCAAAATTAAATTTAAAAAATTTAATTAAATTTTGAAGAAAAAAAAAAGAGAGCGAATCCAGCATACGAGAACTTTATTACAAGACATTTATCATTTTCTTTTGCTTTGGGCACTGAAGTTAAATACATATACAACAAGCTGACCCACTATCCTAACGAATTTTCAATCATCCAGGACCATTCATCATTTGAGGATAAGACCCTACGTATATGTGGCTCTATTATGAGACTGACACAATCAGCCTTGCCGATTCGACCCTTTTATCCAATCCATGGCCCCAAGACAGGGATTTTACTGATGGGATGAACAGATCAGAAGGTATTCGGCTGTACCACAATTCAATTTGTATGGTTGCCGGGGTGCAAAATCTTATAATCTATACTGCTGACAGCATACAATGCCGAACTTCATTCATAATACACAATGTGCACCATACTGTCTAACTCTCTCTGACTGATCTTCAGAGCATAATTCATGGAGACGGCACCCTTGGAAAGATTTAAATAATTACAAAATTGCGCGCAATGGGAACAGGTGCACAATACGGCTGGGATTTGTTAAGGAAATTACAAATGCACCAGTAGATACAAGTACATGCTTTTCGCCAAACAAAAAGGAGACGGCCTGGCCATGTTTCTGAATTTACCGGTACCAGCACTAGTACAGTCATCTCTGTTCTGGAAGGCAACGAGTCAGACTTTTCCAAACTACGCCAAGAGTCCCTCCCTGGTGAAGTGGTACAATGTGCAGGCGGATACTTTCTGTCGTGGAACGACTCTTGATCGTCGCTTCTGCCAGCCTTCCCAACTATCCATGCTCAGATGCGTTTCTCTCAAATGAGGACACCAACAATGTGTGCACATTGAAATGAAAATTGGTGGTGTACACCCTTTATCATTAGAATGAGTGCACTGAGAATCCTACTTGTTTATCTCATGAATAGTCCATGGTGAGGGTACCCTTGAGGTAGATTCTGTTTAGATCAAAACTTTGGGCCCTCCGAACTTTCTACTCTTTTCAAAATGATTTCAGGTCACTTCAGTCGAAAAGCATGTTCAAAACAGCCTGTCATTTTTTGGACATACATGTAGGTGAACAGCTAAGCTGTTACTGATCCTGGGAAAAACCCTGATATAACAGAAGGAAATTGTGTCTCCAGACACATATCCTTGGAAAAACCCACAAATGCATTGTTACAAGCAACCATGTCTGGCACCCGAGACAAAAACTCTGCCACTTAATACATACAAGCATTCCATATGTCTGTATGTGCACAGTTTATCTGACAGCTTTCGGTGGGACTACCCTCAAATGCAACAACAGCTTCCAACCTGGACTTTTTCCCCAATCATTTCGAACCAACAGCGGAACACGAAAAGGCCATGTTGTGGTTACCTTTCAAGGAAAAAAAAGTGTTTTCATACACTGCATGGCATGTACTTTGCAGACCCCGGTGGGATTTCCCATTTTAAACACAGGATTCTTCTACGTGATCACAAAAATCTTCCTGGCGACCTTAAAAACTACAGTGTGGCACTTCTTACAACTGCTACTACATGTACAAAAATTCAAATTATATAGCTCCTTTTAAAAATGGACCTGTACGAATTGGCGGACAAGTAAACTTAAAGGTGACAATTTTTTAATAAATTATGAACAAGTTAATGATGTACATGTAAGTCTGAAAGAGACTGATGTCTTGATCTTAATAGAAAACATCGCAAACTTCAAAGATCAACTGTTGTAGACGAGTCCACCACAAGTCCTTACATGTACATGTAAGTCATGACTCCAGTCACAAATCCTTTCACAAGGCCAGTTATTATAAGTGAACAGTAACTATGGAAAGCTTTTGTAACAGTTTATTTGAATAACTTGTGATTCGTCTCTGGACTGAATGGCGTGCAGCAGGTTTGAAAATACCTCTAAATTTCATACTGCTAACTTTCATTCATATACAAAAACATGCATGATGACAATTGACATGTACCAACCTGTGATGGTATGTGGGAAGTAGTTCCATGCTTTCTCGGTGACGTAGAAGTAATTGCATATTTTCGATAATGATTTCTGTATCCACGCTGGCAGACGACTGCATACAAAACAAAGCAGAATAAAGAATGAAGCAGCTCAGTACGGAGTAAGAAGAGTGATTGAAAGAAACCCTTGACAAGCCAAATACTTAATACAATTCAATGATTCCTAACACACAATAAACATTGTCTTTGGTGACTTGAGCCTTATTGAAGTTTTCATAATCAGAGACAAGCACACACGTTTAATGTACATGTTTACTGGTATGTGCATGTACATGCATGTGAAACCAATGGAATAACAACAGAAAAATGTCAACATCAACTTAGGCAGTGGAAAAACCTCGATAACATTCCTCAGTGGAATAACAGACCGCTTTGAAGGATGTTTACTTCTAGAGCCATTTAGCTAAAGTTGACGAGACCATGGCTCATCCATTTTGAACAAATGCTCAGTATATGCATCACTGGAACTTTGTTACAAACCGTTTTCGTCAGCAGTAGGCAGTGTTAAGCGCTAGGTACCGGTATCTGTGGTTATTCCATTAATTTAATTTACACTTGCCTTCTGCACACACACATGTATGCGCTTTTGTTTGAATAGTTAAAAACAACCACAAAATGTACATTTTTCATAATCTCAGCCTCTGCAGTTTGAAAAGTGGCTAAATCAAGTGTGATCCGTTAAACAAACCATGTGCTGCCCTCTACACGCATCTGTGCATATCCACAGTCAACCCGTATCTGGTTTGATGTCCATGTTATGGACAACATTTTAAAAACAGATGATGTAAACGTGTGGTGAGGTCACTGTATGTATGAATCAGTCATCAAGCTTTATCTCAGGTTGTCGACTACTATAGAATACAAAGTGTTGCAAGTTTAGCAAATCCCAATTTTGCAAAGCGTTATTCCGCATTGCTGTGTCACTCATGTCTTTCTACCAAAAAGTGAAAAGGTCCTATTGCACATTTGAATTGATCTTACTAACATCCTACAGTGGCTTAAGAAATGAAGTCTACTTGTAGTGATGAACTCTATACCTGCACGTACATGTACTGGTACATATACCGGTACATATATGCATATAGGTACCATGTACTCGCTGTGCTGCTGATACAAGACACACGCTAGCGCTAGTGTGGTCAGCTTACCCTTGATTCACGAATCCTTCACTTAATAGCCCTCAAGTCAAGCAGGTAATTAAAACAGGACCTTTCATAAACGGCCACAAATTGCCTCGCTAACTGTCCCATTTAATAATGCAAATCCTGCCCATGAAAGATTGATGCGAGAGAGGCTATGTAGCTAGTCAGTCATAAGGAAAGGGGTTGGACGAACTCCACATGGAAACCACGACAATTAAAAAAGACTGGGGTGGGTCAATTTTACACAAACAACAACTGCAATTTATTTGGGTAATTTGACAGTGTTCAGTTTTATATACAGTGCAACGCTTCAACACAAGAGAATTAAAATATTGCACATGTGTGTTCAAAAGTTCAAAATTGGTGGGCAAAAGGTTTAATTGCATGTACTAGTATGTAATTTATACCGACTGAATTAAGTTGCAGGGGTAAACTGATATTGTTAAATTTTTCTGATCTTGACCATTTTTTACTTCTACATAAAGAGATGTAACTTTCAACATTAATCGAAAATTACGCTTTAAAAATTAGTCAAGATGCTATAACTGGAACATTCTCTTGTTAAACTGGCCAGACTGCTGCAAAGTCCAAAGAATAAAATTGACATCATGTTCAGTTGACATAGGGCTTTCCCAGATGGCAATGAGATGGGACGTGATCCGTTGAGCGGCCATACAGTTGGATCGCGTATCTACATGTTTTTAAACAGAGCGTGACGTAAATGTACGTGTATATATGTACATATGTAATTATGATTTAGGTCTGTTGTTACATGTACGTCTGTATCTGTGACAAAATGGATTTGAAAGTTTTTTCCATGCTCCTTTCTTTTCTTGTGCGAGGAACTTTCTCCCATCAAATTTGTGTGTATTTACATGTACATGCATTTGCACTCACGCTCATCGGAAACAATACATACTGGTATATATTTTATCCTCCGGGTCTTTCAATTTGAATCAGTAAAGTGCTTCAACAGATAAATTACCATGACATATTCAATTTGAGGCCAACAATCAGAAGCCGCTCATTATCATGTCGTTGTGTCATTTTGGTTATATGATGGCAGGAAGCAGTGCGTAAAAACTGTATAGGCACTTTACAGGCATACGGTGCATGTACATGCATGTACACTGTATGTGTACTTAGATGCACTTGTCTAGACAACACATCAATGAAGTCAATCGTGGGCATAAAAGTCCACGCCGTGCCATATGCCACCCGAGGCAGAAATCCAATATAACGACCATGTCGACCCACTCCTGTCTCTCTAATTGACACGTACACGAGCATTGTTGTACCTGGGGGCAACCTAATGAAAAATCCCGTTGCCAGGGTGTGTCCAGTCCACGCATCAATGAAGTCTGGAAATAACGACTCACAGGAAACACCTGTATTAAAAGGTTATAGTACCAAAATAAAAAGGGAGCAGCATGCACCTGTTACCATGGCCTTCAAGAGTGCTGTGCCCGCTTTGTCTCATCGATCAGAAATTTGCTGCAGCATTAGAGATACGCTACATATATATGTATACAGTGGCTTCTATCAAACAAGCAATCAATAAGTAGCCCAAAGGCATCAGGCCTCTATACATGTACCAGGGCTTGCTACATGTGAGTCTGAAAGTCTCAGTTACCGGTATGTGATGGCAGTAAAACAGATGTTTCTGCCAAACTACAACGGTGTAAAGTGAAGAAAACACATACCGGTACATACATGTATGTATACTTAAATACAAGTTCATACCAATCCGAACAATTTCGAACCAAATGCAATATACATGTACATGTATGTATCTGTATGTCTGTCTATAGTATCAAGAGATATCTAGTGAAGGGATCAAAGGGTATTTTTGTAGTTGCGTTTAGGGAGAATGCCCTTAGAAATGGCAAAATGAGAACAGAAAATAAGGTTACTGGTACCGCGTAGGTAAAGCACAAATAAAGGATTGCCTTTAACATGGTAGTAGATGCAACGCAAAACATGTTCAGACTCACTTCATGAGATCCACTTGCAAATTTATGTCAAAAAAGGATGTTTTTTCTAGTGAGTTCCTTGAGAGAAACACACCCTGTGCCACACAAATGTACACGCACCGGTACATTGTACAATACATGCACAAAAGGTGGGACAACTGTTTGGAAATACTGCTACTGGTAGAAACGGAAATCTGCATGGGTGAGCAGTGATGCAAGGAGTCTTCTCCATTTACGAGTCACTAAATGCACATGAGATACATGTAAACGGGCCTTCTTGAGACATTCAAGTTGATCGCAAGCACACCTGCAGAATGCACACACTCTGCATGGATACGGAAGTACCGGTACATTTTGGCACGGCCTAACTACTCTACCTGTACCTGTACCTGTACAAGAGCTAACACGACTGTCATGACTGTGCTTCAGTCCAGTTTGTGTAGCGTAATCAGGGCAAGCCGTCTTCCCGACAGCTAGCTGAAAGTGCCCAAAGTGTACGCACGCCGATATAAAGGCTGCTTGACTGTTTCACTGGCTGTCTTTCTCTACCTCTACACCGAATGTACAGTATGCATCCGTCTTCGACCTGTGCATCTCTTTAGCATGGACCAGTGAACTGCGCTTACATGTATAATGGTACATGTACATGTAGTTTTCAAGATAGCCTAAGTGCACTTGGTTCTGTCAAGGTGGTAACCTTGCTCTTGAACAGTTACCGGTAGAAAGCAACGTGTAAAACAAAATCACAAGAAACCCTACAAGCATTCCATGTACCTGAAGTTTGAAGAGGCAAAAATTGTCTCGAGTCCAAGTCAAAGATTCAAGTGTACAACATGGCAATGTCCTGACACAAAATATAGGAAATTGGATCAACACTAATAGAATGTTTATGTCAATTTAAAACACAGAAATCTGCGATGTACAATGTACATGTATATTTAGTAATTTGTGTCAAGAACTACCAGTACATGTAGGGCCAATTTCACAGCACTGCTAAGCACACGATTTTACGCTGAAAGAGGCTCTGCCTGTTTCACGGAGACCATAAGCAGTAAGTGCAGCCAAAAGCATGCTACCGGTAATCTTGGAGGAAAAAGTTGTTGAACTTAGAGATGTATCAAAGGAAATCTCTATGCGTGCCCAAGCAGTTTGTGTGTTATAAAGCACAGCAACCGTAAAATGTTTGTTGTGAAATATGCTTAAATCATTAAGCAAATTTTGTGCAATAAATGTAGTTAACAAAAAACTTTGCTTAAAAAGGTAGGTAAGCAGTGCTGTGAAATTGGCCCCTGTTGTTAGCCTAGCCTACCAGTAATACATGTAGCTGAACTCTGAACCAAAATGAGAAAACAAACAGAAAGTGCTGCATGCTAAAACTGAAGTGTCAAATTTATCACTTGCATTTGTGCAGCCAGAGACTACCGGTAATTGGCACTTTGAAAGTGTTGAATCTAGCAGTTTAAAATTTCAAGTGTAGCATTCAACAATTTCAAGGCCAAATTGGAACAATGTTGAATTAACAATTCAAACGTTGAATTTGCTTTTCCAATGTTGGGTTTAAAAATCAGAATGCTGGATTCAACACTTTCTAAGTGTAGTCACTGACTGGACCGATGAAAGTATTGGATTCAACACTCCAGTTTTTAGCATGCAATCTCTCACAGATCAGCCCACTATCTACAATCTTAAAGATTTCCAATGTCCCAAAATATGAATGACTTTCGTTCGTGTTCATCACATTTGGTGGGGAAAAATACTTGGCAATTCCCTTTCAATGTGAGGTGGTTGGAAAAAAGCACAACAGAGAAAACATGGACTACTTAAGAGTCAATTGCCAAGGGCATTACAGTGTAGCACGTACCGCTGTTCTTCATCTTCACATACACAAATGCACTGTAAATCATTATTCATAAAGACCTCAGACAGTCTTCCTATTCAACAACGTGCATCTTGACTGTATATTAATATTTGATAATGCCCGCTGATGAGAAGTGATAGGCCTAATACCCACTGCATAAATCACAAGCTGGCGCCTGGTATGAGACAGTTTAATCGACTGTGATTGGTCAAGAGTCGTGTGCACATGGCTCGCCACGCGCCAAGTCCGCATAATTATAGGAGATTCTATTGGACAACTTGCACAAGGAATATACCATAAATGGACGGGGTGTTTGGGAAAAGGAAAGTAAAATTCTAGAACAAAATCATTGGAAATCTATGTTTATTGACTTCTTTTGACTCTCTGACTAAAAACAGTATTTACGAATGGGAATAAATATGTGCTTGGCTGGTCTAATGTTTAAGACCGGCTCAGGAGACTGAATGTTGGTAAAGTCACATCCAGTCTCCTGAGCCGGTCTTGAGCGCACGTTTAAGACTGGCCAAGCGCGTATTTATTCCCTGAATAAAGCCTCCTATCCACTGCTTTATAGACTACTACAGGTACACATGTACACGTATGTACCGTACATCCTATGGCAGTCCTTAAGTCATGTGCAGGTCACGCACACAAGAGAAATGTCTCTTCAGCACGAGGGCAAGCACAGTGCCACTTCTCCCAAAGTTCAGTCTGCAGTGGACAGAGCCTACATGTAGTTGTACCTTGAGAGGTAGATGCGTTTCTCTGTGTATCTTCCCTTGCCGTGCACGGGATCATGGCAGTCTTCATTCTTGATCACCTCCACCCCTTCCCCCTTCTGTGACTGCTCATTGCTGTGCTTGGCTATCATGTACAGCTGGCCGATTCTGTACTGGAATGGTGAAAACGGAGAATGGGGAAGCAGACAAGTGAGACTCGACTGGGTTCTGCTTGTGGAGAATTCAAACAGATGATATTAAAAGCTTTTATGAAGTATCAGTCGTGCGTGTACATGAACATCTTTATTCAAGTTGGCATTAAGCGTAGGAGGAACAGTATCTCTTGAGGTTTTTACACCGAAACCTCAGTGACAGACTTGGGGTCAAGGTTATGTAACTCATCAAACGCAGTCCAACTTTCAGCATAGAGCAAGGAACAGAGTGCTTTCAGGAGTAAGGTTAACGCAGCTGGTACTTTCCTCACCTTCCACCTCTGTGGCTCAGGGTTAGAATCCCACCCAGTCCGACATGCAGATTGGGTTTGCATGCACTGGCTGGATCTACCGGTATGAGTTCTTTCATTGGTTTTCCTGCCACTGCTAAAGCTAAAACATTTCTTTACCGTCTCCTATCCACAGGCTTGCCCCCTTCAAAGCCATGGAAACTTAATGGTTTTATAAAAGAAGAAAGCTTCCTTTTGGTTCATGGAATTTTGAGATCTGCACAAAATTAGCACATCCAAATGACGATAAGCATTTCTCGGCTTTTACATCAATTTAATATAATCTGGGCAGATATGTGATGTCGTTCAATTTTCAACCCTTTGAAACGGACACCCTGTTATGGAAATACAAGAATCTATCTATACGGTAAAACAGACTGTGTGTTAATCCTGCCCCGTCGGCTCTCGCCCACTCAATCCGTCACCGGGCACGACGCAGCTATCAAGTCATGGCAATCAAGTTGGGAACCTTGTTATTAGATAAACTTAATCAAGCTGCAAGTACAGTCCCCTAAGCATATATCACAAACACAACAAAGATGGAAACTTTTCCCCCCCCTGGATTGGCCTTTGGGGGGTGATTTATAAACAATGTCAAGTGAAATTGGAGAGTGAGCTGTGAGAGAGGTTTAGGGTGCTTACAGCTGCTGCATTACTATTAGGGATTGGGATGGCTTGACATGTTAGTGTACAGCACAGGTACAGGTACATGTAGCTGACACTTCTTGGGATTTATTCACAGACACAGAATACTTACAGGCTGATGTTACACATTTCATATAAATTAAACTTAGCGGTACAAACATACTGTACATGTACATGTACTCTTATACAAGTTGTCCCCTGTGTACATGTACTGTATCTTGTCAATATAGGTGTAATTTGTGCAGGGGCATAATGGGTCATTCTATACATCTTGGGTCCAAAAGTGTGACTTTTTTGCATCCCTGTCACACCTGATCTGATTTATAGCCAGTTCAATATTCAAAATGGCACAGTTACATGTACTAGCGCTATGTATCTGAGACAAGGTACACAGCTCAAGCATTATTATCCAGTGTGAGTGAGTTAGCATACGACCATGCTGGTAGAGCCAGTGACCATTCTTGAATGACGTGTGTACACGTACATGTATGACACACTTATTTTGGGCATGTAGTTTAAGAATACTGAACAGGCTCATTCCAAAACTGTGACCCACCATCCCAAAACCAGGCTGAAGAAGAAGTTAACTTCATTAGTAGAACTTCCACTGTTCAGATTTTCATGGGAGATTTACAGCTATCACGACCCGTAAGAAGCTTACTGCAAACAGAATTTTGATTTAACCCCTTCAAGCCGGGACGCGTTAAGCAACGCCGTAAAAAATGAGATCCTCAGCTCGCTTTTCAGCTATTATTCTCGGCCCATGCTCGAGCGAACACGGTGAAAGAAGGCAGACGCTGGCTCTTGTATATATGGCGATTGGCCTTTGTGTGTAGTCCAGAAATGAAAAGACCGAACTTGCATCATAATCACCAGCTTCACAATAATCCCCAGTTTGAAAAGTGGCAACGGGAATGTGGAAGCGTGAGTAGAGCCGCAAACCACCGAACAATCACCCTTTTCACTGTATAATTCAAAGCGTGCAGAGCACGCAGGGCCACAAACTGAGAATTTGCGGTTTGGCAGGTGGTTTTCATGGCCAAGCGAGGCTGAAATTCTTGGAGTTGGCTTTCGGGAAGAAATTCCCGTCGTCAAGGGGTTAACATGGATCACTTTTTAAGTGAAAAAAAGCTGAAGGAGAGGAATTGTCCAACATTACAAATACCAACTTAAGCCTGGTTTTGGGATGGTGGGTCACAAATGTGCAAAAAGTTTCGAGGGAGTTGAAGATCTCATAAATTTAGCAAAACATTTCCAGGCTGAGTTCCTGGAAAGAAAAATTGTCCCTCCCCGAAGTTTCTACGCAAAACAAATTTCAATTAAGACTTTATGCCCATTGAAGTGAGCATGCATCAGCATTCAGCGATACAACCGTGTGGAAATCACTACGCATATATACACGGTTTCAACCTACATGTACAAATGTATATGTAACAACCACTTTTGACACACTACTCGCAAAATGAGGAGAGGCAGAGGAAGGCTCTCGTTAAAATCAGTTTTCATTTCTTGGCATTTTATCTAGGCGCAGGACAGAGCACCGTCTTTGTCACTGAAGGCATGTGCCTGTGCTTAGCCTTCAGGAATAAATGCTTTCAGAAATGCAATCCTCCTTGATGTAATGTACATGTACATGAGCATGAAGAATTCACATACATTGTAACATACTCATATCCCGGTACGTGTATCAGAGACTTTCTCTGTAATTTTGAAGTACTGGTATCTACATGTACATGTACGTCTACGTGCAGATGATACGTAATGGAAGAGTATGTATCAAACTTGAGCAGTGAAGAGCAGTGAACTGTTGAAAAAAGACCCTTTTCCAGAGGCAAAGGCAGAGACAAGAGTTGAAATTCTCCAAGAAATCATCCCTGGAAAGTTCTAAAACCTCTTTCGTCTCTTCCCTGAGTAAAATTGATAAACAAACAAAAGCAACTACACAACCAACTTGTGCAGTTTACATGTACACTATGTGCATGCAGATTGTTACAAATACGTATGTACAGTGTATCTACATGTAATCAACTCTTATTCTGAGAAAGTGCATTATCGTCCTTAATTGCTTTGGCACCTATCCCTGTTTTCCACGACACCCGCATCTTCTCCCCTGCCAAACAGTCTCCTAGCAGGGTGCATGAAATGAGAAATTCAATCCCAAGATGCCGAGCTGCTTGCTGGCGAATGACGAGCATCCCACATGCGTAGGGTCGCGTCGTGCCAATTCTTTAATGGGCCGCATTACCGGTACCATCCGTTATTGCCCTGCGCTTGAAACTTGCCATGGCTGGCTCGTCCCTGCTGTGGCTCGTCCCTGTGATAGTTTCCTGTGGCCAGAATTATAACACCATTCTCGTGGCGGTGTCAAGCAGTGTGGACGACGCTGGAATATGCAATTTCACTGTCTTCACGTTAAAGAGTCGCTCCACATCTTCGTTTTTTTACCAATCACTACTTCCATCATGATACACGATGAGCACCAATGAACGTTACACGGAATGTTTTGTATGTCCTGTGTATGTCACATAAGCAGACGCATGTACACGTATATGTACAATGTACAGTGTACATGTACATGTGAGCAACTTACGGTACATGTACATGTACAGTAGTTCTTTGTCCGACCACACAGTGTATTGAAAACACCGCTACCTAATGCAACAATCTGCATGCTTTTGCATGTACCAGCATACAGAATGCACGGTATAGGCCTACAATGTACTACATATTCCCTATAAAATATAAAAACATCTCTGGAAACATCAGTCTCTAATGATGTAGACGTCTCTTTAAGTACAGCCACTATCCCCTACATGCTGCAATGCCTGATTTGCCAGCAATGTGAGACCGCCTGGAGAGCAAATGTATTTAACACAGAGGCATGTTATGCTGTTCTGCAAACAATACTGTACATGTACATTGTGTATGCTTCACATGATGCATGCACCGCTGATCTACATGTTCAGGGCCTATATTCACAAAACGTAAACTTAAGAAAAACTTAAGTCGCAAATAAAATCGAAGCACCCTGCTAACTTATGTGGGGCGCTCAATTTGAGATTCACGAAAAAATAAGCACCTACTTATCTTAGTGCTACACTTAAGTCTCATAAGTAAATGTCTCATAAAGCTGACGTGTTGCTCATGTACATAAATCATTCATCAACAATGGTTGCTTATTTCCATAGTCAATCAATCAATTAAGATTACGGATGGATGCAGACAGGTTACAAAGCTGATTTTCCCATTTTTGGCTCAAAATTTTAAGCCTATTGCATCTACAAACAACAAGCAAAAATAAATCAAACACACGTTTGATACGCGATCCTCTCCCACGGAGGCGTTTAGATGCAAGACACATTGAAATCCCATTAAATAAACAACAATTTTGAAATCGCTGTTGCAATGATGCGCACGCGGATTCAACTAGAATAAGTTAATTGCAACACTTTGATTGTGAAAATTACATCATTGATAATTGAGCATCGCCGACTCAGTTTAATAATTATAACAATGGCCACCAAAGAGGTAAGCAGTCAAGAAAGCCTAACTTAGTTGACCATTCTTGCTGAATGGGAAAGACGGCAAGAGGTGTTGCGGTCCAAATTTTCTGCAAAAATCACAGCAGCTGCCAAACATAATGCCTGGCAAGAAATTACCGATGTGCTGAAAGCACAGTTTCCTTCTGTCCGACGGGATGTCAGCAAAATTCAAAAGAAATGGCAGAACATGAATAGCAAAATGAAGGAGAAAGCATCCGCGCAAAGAAAGGGTATCCCGTATCACCCATCAGGTGCATTTGTCCTTCTTGTCAATTTTCAAACTGTTCCCCGACCAGGCCTTCCCTTAGCACGTGGGAATCATGAGTACATGCCAGGCCACTTTGCATTAACTGCCGTAGAGTTGCATTTGTCATCGACTACAACTTGGACGTTTATTGAGTGGTAGTTTTTGCGATTTACAAACGGCTCTTCCTGCTCTGATGGAGCAATAATTCTGATGTGTGTGCCATTGATTGCCCCAATTATGCCAGGAAATGATGCAATTCTGAAGAATCCCCGTTGAACGTCTGGAATAATATCAGCTGTAGGCCACTTGATGAATTGCCTAACCCTTCTAGCGAGACTTGCTGAAACTTCAAACACAATTCTTGAAACCGAACTTTGTGAAATATTTACGGTATCGCCGACAGTTCTCTGAAATGTTTCACAAGCATAAGACTGGAGCACTGTTAGGACCTTTAACTCTGGTCGGATTGCGTAGCTTCGCTCGGTCACCGAGGTAATTTCATCCCTAATAAGATCTGTTATGAATGATATTCCGTCTCCATCAAATCTATACCTTGTGAGCAGTTCACCATCAATAAAGTCATCCAAAGGGTTTGCTGTAACATGAAAAACTCTCTTTCTTCGTAGTACTCTTTCATTAATTTGTCTGAAACGAGCAGCATGAATAAAAGCTGCCACGACACCTAAGAGCCCCACTTAATTAACTTAAGACACGTCTGACCACACTTGGATTTAAGTTAAGAAAATAAATGGATTACTTAGTGCAACTGTTTCCCGAATACCACTTAAATTCGGAAAGTCGTCTAAGCCGTGTATTTAAGTGGGGTGCTTAAATTTTTATGGCTTAATTTGTTTTGTGAATACGAGCCCAGTGCTGTACATGTACTGATATACTGTATATAAAGTAAAGCATGTATGTAAATGTAAATCAGCAATCACTTGTTTGAACCACTAGCTAATAGACTGAAACACTGAGAATTAAATCAGATGGCGTGCACCCTACAATGAGCATCTGTGTTTGAATTGCAATATCAAAAGGCCAAAGTCCAACTACCGTACAATGACTTGACATCCTTCCACTAAGCTAACTTTGAGGGCTCTCTTAACCCTTTGCCAAATGTAATGCGCTCTGCCACCACAGAACCACTGAGCACAAGGATGAGTATAAAAGTAGCCCTGAGGGGCAATACACAAGTGCTATTCCTGGGCCCCCCTCCCCCACGGAAAAGATATCCCAGCAATGTTCATGGATCCACCTTAATTTGTTAAAAGGCATCTCTGTTTGCAGTTCCTGGTAGTTCAACGTATTGACTTAGTCACATGCACTTGATACTCATCAATGATGTGCATCTGCCCAATATTCAAATTGGATAAATTTGCATATTTTATGTACAGTACATGCTTGACTATGACTCTGTCCAACGGTACCCATATTTCGGATGAATGTCGGCTGGCAAAGCTGTAAGACCATAATTTCCTCCGATAAGATTAACCAAAAAGAGATGTCAAATAAGATGTCATGGAGTTACGATGAGGTGAAAGTTGCACAGTTGTGCAAGTCTTACATGTACATGTATGTTTACATATACAACAGGGCATGTACATCTACAGTACAGGGCCAATTTCAAGGCACTGTAGAGCGATGATTTATGCTAGCGGATGCTCGGTGTTTCACGGAGACCATTTATGAGCAGTAAGCACAGCAAAAGGCATGCTTACCTTGGAGGAAAAGTTTGCTTAACAAAGTGACAAAACAAAAAAAATCTCCATGCGCTCACAACTCACTGTAAGCACAACCACACCGAGCACTGCCATGAAGCAGCGCTTAAAGTGAGCACAGTTGTCCACCGTAGTACATACCAGTACACGTACCGGGTAAGTCCAGCTTTTCCGCTAACGTAACTGCTAAGCTGTTCGGTGGAATTAGGCCCAGGTCTTGACTTGACAGGAAGCTGTCGAGTACCGTATCTTTCACGCTTTCAGGTCCTGCATGCATGAATAGCATCCAGTGCAGCAGAGAAGTCTCTACTGTATCTTCAGACCTGATCTTTGTTCTCCCACATCCCATTCTGTTCCTCTATCCAAAGCAGAGCCCCTGGGATCAGTCTTTTGATACGGCATCTCTCATTCAACGTAACCAAAGAGCCAATGACGCACACGGCTGCTTGATTACAACTCTCTAAATTCTCAGCTGATTCACAACAGCTCAATAGGCATCTACTGTATGCCGACATCAGAAAAAAGTCCTCTGACAAAGTTTGAGTCAATCAATTTGAGAAGTACCGGTACCATGTTTGCGTGAGAAATCAATGCATTAATCTGCAAGTTATAATACATTTCATCCCTGCTTGAGGAAGATTGAAAGGTTTTAAGAAAACCGAAAAGTTTCAAATACCACACTCTTGAGAATTTGACTTATTTCGAAAGACTGGGTTTTTACGAACTCCTCCCCCATGTGTTTTTCAACTACAAAACCCTTGAGAATTTGATTTACTACAGTACCCACTGCGAGTCAACTGCTTGATTCTACACAAAAATTTTGACCACTGTGCTGTAAATTGTGCAGTTCGCACATTGATTATCATAAAACAATAGTCAAGACTATGTACCGTACATGTAAGTATAATCATCTGAGAATTAACCCCGCCCCCCAAAAAACAAGGAAACTTCCTTGCCTAGAGTGCATTTCCAGCATTACTTTTGGTAAAACTTGTTTTTTTGGGGGGGGGTCTATGCCGGTTTTTGCTTTTCTCCCCTCAAAGAGTTTCAGTTAAAAATTAAAATCCCAGCTTTAAATACAAAAAGTCTCACGAAAAGGGCCTCAAATTACATTCCAAAGAACTTGTTGGAAATTTGCAATCTTCTGGACCCACTCTGTGAGCTCTCCACACCACTCCCTAATCTTCACATACGAGTAAACTGAAGGACACTCAAGCTTCTGCCTAATTCCTCTGACGACCTGCTTTCCTCCCCTTACAGCCTTCAGCTTCTTGAATATTACAGACGGATCTACCGGTATCCCTTGTTTCACTGCACGAAAGATCCAATCTTACATGTACATGTACATGCTGTTTCACAGGTCACCAACGGCACTTTTCTTAGATTTAGTCAGGCTGCTAACTTGACAAAACTATTCAGCTTGCAGTTCTGGTAAAAAATGGTAACTGCAAGAGTGATCAATCCCTCTTACACACTAGGAATTACCGGTTGAGGTTTTAACAAACAGCCCTACATGTATGTTTATATTAAACCTCATCTCTGCGGATGTCTTGAGATAAACAGTTCAACTGTGCCACTGCTTTCTTTCTTCCTGCAGCAACATTTCACCACAGAGGAAATTTGCAAAATACGTACGTGTATACACAGGAGGAGAGGCAGGGCACAGAGTGCAAGACGCTCTGCACTAGCCATACAGTTTTGGCACTAAAAGCCCCCCCTCCACTGCCACTGTGGGAGGCCGTCTCAGTGTCATCTCCCGGTCAAAACAACCACCGCTCGCTGACGTCAACTCCCTGATTGATTTGGCTGCCGAGAGCATGCCAAAACAAGAAGGAAAAAACTTATCCGCATCTTTCTTGCACTGTGTCCTGATACGTTTAGCTTCCAGCCCCGATCCTATGCGCACCAGCTTACCCTCGCTGGGACTGTCCACTGGAAATGAGCATCCAGAGGAACTGACCGGTGCAAGCATTGGGCAAATTATCCACTTTTATCAGTTCTAACAACATTTCTCAGAAACGGCACAGGATAGGCAAGGGTGAGATTGGACGACAATGAAATACGAGGTACATGTATCTACGAAATAATCTGCAGAGGTTTTGAGGGCCCCACAGCAGTGTAAGGTCAATGGCATACAGCTGTGTTTGCCTGAAGGCACTCCTAAAAATACCCATGTGTGGTATTCTAAATCAATTTTTTTTATACATAAAACCACCTTTCAGGATTTTCTTGAATTTAAAACAAATTGTTTGAAAAATCCTGACAAAGCTCACCCATGAGTAAGGCATCTTGAGCAAACAGCACTGAATGACTCCCAGTTGAAGCATTTCTCTCGTTTCTTTGCTCCTCAATCTATGCACATGCATTAACTATTTGACTTCAAATTGTTCTGAAGGCTGGAGATCTAGACCTTTAACAAGTATTGAACTGCCAACAAGTTTCAACAGCAGACAAAGTAGTGTACTTTCACATTTTCTCTGCCTTCAAACTGCATGTATACGTACACTACACTTATCTTGGTACCGACTCTTGGTATTCTGAGAACTCCATTCTTCTGAAAACAACAGGTGCTTGCACATTGTACAGCGCTAGCATGTCCCTCAAACCACTACTCAGTTGAGTAAGAGGAAACCATAGTCTCCTGTATAGTACAGGTACAGTAATGGGAGACTTTGAGACACTGGTGGCAGCAGACATACCAGTCCTTTTTCACGGTATTGCACATGCTTATAACTATGCGCACATGCTCAGAACAACGAGTGCGTGCTCCAAACAGGTAAAAAGACCGGTATGTTTGATGCCACCAAGCATCTCAAAGCCTCTCATTGTACACAATATTCTCCAAGTTCTAATTTTAAACTTGATTGTGACTGATAAAAATACTGAATTGTGTGGAGGGGAACTTGGAATGTAGAGCTTTCAGGACACACTTAATCCCCCCCCCAAATTTTGTTTGAGCTAGGTCAACAACCTTTCACGGCATCTTCATAGGTAGAGGTAGATTTTTTTTCTGTAGTTAGACATTGGGTATCTCAGCTGTTTCCACCAAGAAAGTGCTGTGTAAGATGAAACACTCCAGAATTTGTTCAACTTGCTGCCCTAATTTTACAACTTGGTGACTCCTTTTAAAAGACGGTGGGAGATGAGCAAAGTTTGGTGGGCAGTTATGGCTAACGGTACTTCTATTGGTGGGGCAACAAGTGCTGTGGAAAACATACACAAGCAGTAATCCAAAAACTGGAATACAAATGAATGATAGAAGCCTGCCCGTTAGGCTGGACAGCCAGAACACCAGTTTATTTTTAACCCCTGACAGGGTTCTAATCCAAACAGGACAGCACAACACGTCACAGGGACATCTGCCTGGCCACCATGACAGACATGAAGTTAGCCATGGATTTCCAAAATAATCGGCTGCTGCATTCCTGGGATGGCCCGACCCAAAACGAGGCACTTCCTGGATAAACAGGCCCGAATTTACAGCCAGAACCTTTGGGGAATGTTGATGAACAACTCATCAGCAATAAGAAAATCAGGTGTTGTTGACTTGAACTGCTGACTCCGACCCAAGTCAGTCTATGAGTGGCAAGTTTTGACTTCAGATCTTACCGGCCACATAGAAAATTTTTTTCACATGCCGGTAAATACATGGGAAAAATGTATCTGTGGCTTTATATGCCCAAAAGCAAGCACTGTGTCTGTTTTATCATCAAATACAGTATATCAGCAGGTTATGATGAAATTAATAGCCAGATGGGTCATTGAGGTCGGACCTGCTTTGCAAAATATCAAAGGTGACAATCTCATGTCATCAATACGGGATAGAGGAAAAAAGTGAACAAACCAACCGAGTGACCGGCTACAAGTACAACCAATACATACATGTACACATATGTAGGTTTGAAAAAAACGACTTGGGACTTGACCTGTGTCAAAATGACTTCATAATATGACTTACCGGTGGCTTGCTGGAAAATGGCTTGATTACAACACGACAAAATTCATCTGATTAAAAATGCTAAACATGGATTACAAAGTTCAATGGTACAGGTACACATGTAAGAGCGGGCTCTAAATAGAAACATGTCTTATGCAAGTCGGGTCATCAGACACTCCATTTACACATGTAGAGTACCGAAGTGAATACGTCACACGCGCAAAATATGTGTGCAGAAGGCATTGGCGCGAGAAACAGCGCGTGAACCAACATACCTAAACTCCATTCGTTTGCACTACACTTCCAAGTTCAAATGGATGTCACACTTCGGTAATCTATACTAGTATACATGTACGCATATGTACGTAAACTGAGCAATGACCTTTCATCTGCACATTCAACTGTTAACATTCTTCCAGTGTATTGACCAATGTTTCGTGGACTGGGTGGAAGTGAAAACCTTGTAAATTCTAATCACACTTTTAGCATCCATGTAGCACAGTGTATGGTTAATTACATGTACAATTTCTACACATAGGGCGTCATCTACCTGGTGTTATCTTCAATCAATGGGAGCTGACGAAAAATTGATCTCCTGCTGAAAGCTTGCGGGCTGATTTCACTTTCAAGGGTATACAAGCAAATCAAGACTGACAGCTCCAAATTCATAGATTGCACATGTGCACTGTGCTGCTGTGTCCTTCACTCAGAAAAATCTGAGGTGCCCTGTCTTGTCTTTTGACACAAGGTTAATGCAAGAACAGTGGAATACATACATGTACATGTACTGGTATATGTGTCTAAAATCTGCTTTTCAAAAAATGACAGTCCTGTGTTGTTCCCTAGTAAAAGAACTCAAAATCCTCCAAGATCGGGTGTAGTAGTATCCTTTTTTAGTTCCTGAACCCTAACTTCCTAGATTAATTTTCTTGGAAACCTTCCTCATCTGTGCAAATCCCATCACCATCCTGAGCACATGAACAGTTGGGTCTCTACCTGTGGTATGCCTAATCACACCCACAACACAGTCAGCATCATACCAATGCAGTGCTCATCCTAACAGATTCCAACAAGCCCTGGTGTTGGAGTTAGGCTGGTCCGAGATTGTTAGGGTAAAACAAAATATCTCAGGGGCAACTTTCCCCTACCCTACTACACTGTGCTCTAGAAAACTGAGTGAGAGTAGACTAGGCCATGCACATGCAATATGCAACCATGTTTAAAGCAAGTCACTGCCATCAACTGCATTACATTCCAGTTTGCAGTAGTTGACTTCTCTAGAATTCAGGACATTGGCCCCAGGAAACTTGGGCACCTTTTCTTTCCTTCATGCTGTCCATCAACATGATAAAAGGGCTTGGCTAGTGAGCCTCAACAATGCACTGTACTGTGACTCAGAAATCCTGCCCAATCTTAGCCATTCCCCTCAATAATGCTGCTCCAGATTGAAAGGTTCCAATGTACTGTACACGTAATACTGGCTCCATTAAAATGAGGAATAACTTTTTTTCTTCTGAGTATTGATTTCAGGACAAGACAACATACATGTACCTTGTTTTTCCATTCATGCTTGCATATCAGGTAGGCTCTGAACAAATTTGACAAAATACACGTAGTTTCAGGAAGGTTTAAATGTCATCTGTAACAAACTGAGCTCTCAGGTTTGAGGGCTTCTTTTTTTTAATTTAAATATTAGGGCACAAAACAATGAACACAATAACACAATCTCCCGCGCTGGGAAAAACATTCTGCATGCAATACTGGTACATGTACACAATATGTTTGGCATTCAGGTGTTGTGCAGTTGGTACATGTATGTTGTAAAGTAAGATCAAGTTGGTTTTCAACTTTAATTAATTGGCTCTAAGCAGAATCTGTACAGGGGAAATGGGCGCAAGCTGCTTTCAGAATATGCCACATGAAAAAAAAAAGTGGCTGTGGCCAGCAGTGATGTACCGGGTATGTGGTCAGTTTGTATGACAAGGGGCTGCCGGCCAGTGGCTTCCATAGCCACAAATGTCATTTTGATGCGTAGCCGTAACATTTAGCCATATACCGGTATGTAGCCATAGCCATGTTCTGGTACTGGTACCTGTACCGGTAAGTGTACATGTACATTACATGGTGGCTGAATCACTTCAGCTTACTCACTTCAAGGTGAGCAGCAGCATCAGATAATTGACAAAAACAGCTCCTTTGACTTATTCCTCATTTCATTATAGCAGGCCTCACCACTCCAAGGGATCGGGTCTGTTAGCCATTGACATCATGGTCTTTTAGATATGTGGGGTACCGGATCAGGTTACAGGATATGTTACAGATGCTAAGGTCATATTTAGAAATGGACAGTGCCTCAACTACACTGCCAGTGCCACTCAATTAAGAAAACCAAAGGAACACACAAAACAGTTTAAAAAGCAAGTACAGGTACTTGGTATATTGTAAATAAAATGTATGCAGAAAACACCTGGGTACGAGTAACATTACAAAACAAATTAAAAGCGATTTTTACAGCTCTACGTTAAAAAAAAAACAAGACAATTTACCGGCATGCTTAAATAGCTCATCAGACAACATACATGTACTAGCTATCACCGTGCAACCGAAATCTGTTGCTTGCTTCAAACCAAGTTACATTTTAATCACACCAGAAAATGGGCAAACCAGTCATATCAAATATGTCATTCAAACTACACACTATCACTTAACTGGTATACTGTACACTGTTTCCCAGCTTAGACTCTTTACAAAAAAAAAACAAATGACAAAACAGCACCAATCAAGACCACATCATCCAAACCCAAAGTCCAGATAATCACAGACGCTGTTGAACTGTAGCGGTACATGTACTGTACCATGAGCTACATTTATACACCAAGCCTGAATCCCTTGCACAGGAGGATTTAGTGCCAACCCCTTCCCATGTGGGGCCCACAGGGGTAATTATTCCCTCCCCCCTCCTTCAAAATCTGGGTCAAGTGACTCTGGTCTGAAATCTGTGCCTGTTCAAACCCAGCTAGTGCTTATGACGAATGGGAAATGGTACGCAAGTGGACACGTTGATGTATATTATATCTGTCTTCTGTTGCGGGTGCAGTGATGAATCATGCAGAGATTTCAGACTGTGATTTGCTCACTGTACCGGGTAGTGTGAACTCACGGGACAGTTTAGATGCATTTAATCATGTTACATTGTGATCTCAGCAATGCGAGCTAAGGGCTGAAGATTATGCAGCGTACCAGTGACTGTACGTTTGTGTGAACTGTGACAACCTGATCACTTCTAAGGGGAAAAACACCTTTTGAAAGTTGCTTCACACATGGTCTCTGTATTACTGAGGAAACCGTGTATTAACTAGTCCGTTGAGTGTTATCCCACAGTTATTACATCAGAATGTGAAACGTCGGCAATTTTCTGGTCAATTTTTTATTTCCAGCACAGGTACAGTACATGTAGATGTGGTCAGACAACATATCCAAGGGAAATGCAAAGGGAAAATCACAAAAGCAAAATCCTGTTGGTGTTTTTACTCCGGTTTTGGGGCATGTTAAGTAAGAGAACGTTCTCATGTGACGCTATCCACTCAAAAGCTCACACATTTATTAAGCCTGTTCAAGTATTTTTGAATACACATTCACAACTGGTCATCACAGACACAAAAAGGTGAAACAGATTCTGGCATCCTTTCCTTACTTTCTTGTTTCCACATTTGTTCATGTAGGCCTGCAATGTACGTGACTGGGGAGTCAGGTTGGTGGCTCTTTCCTCGTCTGCCACAGTCCCCTGCAACCCAAGTTTGAATCCCACCTACATGTACATGTACCATACACGTAGGTCGGCATGCGGATCGAGGTTTCAGTCCCCACCTGATTCCATGGGTTTTCCCCAGAATATTTAGGTGGAGTTTTCCCCAGTTCCTCCCTCCTCTAAAACTCAACATTTTTTCACTGTCTTCTTAGGGAGCCTAACTGTCCTCCCATCCTTTAATTGGCCCTAATTTTATGCGCTGTTGGATGAACAGAAATAAACAAATAAGATATTGCAAGGACAAAGCCTTTACTAATGACTGCTATAGTGCCTTTAAGATTCCTTGAAACCCTTAGAGGAAAGTTTGAAAGAACGAGTGAGGTGCAGCCCAGATTCTAACTGGGCAAAAGTGGAGGGCCCTCGAAAAAGAAGAAGCTCAGAATACAGCACTGGGTCTAACTAAGTCCTGCAGAGTGGAGAGCTTGACAATACATGTACATGTATTTGGAACGGTTCCTAGAACAAATTATTCGTTAAACAAAGTTCTAAGATTTTGCCACAAATCGGTAGCACTCTATCGGGGTGATGGGTGTTCCATTATACACCGCATAGGCCTACATGTAATATGCCAAGTCCCACCATGAAACACAAGTTACAAGCAAACAAGTGGTTTAGTACTATAATTGGCAGGCCAAATGGCAGTTGCAATAAGCCAATTTTTCTGTTCTGTTGTCACGTTGATGATAGCACCCCCAAGCTATGAAGTGAACAAAGCTAGAGCAGCAATGCGCCAAACATTATTCAGAAAAAGGCTTACGCACCAGGTTCAAAGGCTATGATTTTTCATTCTTATTCTGTATCTGTGACAATACGCTGAAGACACCAATTGTGACTTTAATGCAACGAAGAGAGGGGGGTGGGTGTTGGGGGTTGGTACGTAGAGAGTGGGGTCTGTGACTGAGGAGGTTTTTAAACTTGCAGACTCAATTGAGTCTTTTGGTCTGAACAAAGATGTCGTCGAGGTAGTTCCAGTCGCTAATTGATCTATTGAAGAAAGAGTTTTAAGTTGATCTGCGTTGTATCGGTGTACTTCAAAGCACTTGCACTAGTTTGCAGCAATGGAACTAATACATTTGATGAGAGTGAACTGTCTGACTCTTTTGGTCTAGTTCTTCTGCCTGGTTTGAAGTGGGAATCAGGGGAATTGCTGGCACCAGCCCCGCAACTACCTTGTGTAGCAATATCAAACGTAGTTGTTTACGTCCCTCCTGGAGGTTTAGTGACTTCAATTCAATTTCTATTGCACTTGTTTCTTATTTAATACATTCGCTGTGGACTATCAACAAATAATAATCTGCATCACCTTGGCCCAACCACCAACCCGACAACCATAAGACCGAATTACGACTATGGTACTATTGTTTCCTTTGTAAAAGAGCAAATTGGTTAACTGTAAATCTTTTATTATTTAACTTTAAATCCTTTATTAGCTTACTGTTATTTAGTGTTAGCCTAGGCCTACATTGTAATTTTTAGCTGAGGAGAGATGGGAAGTTCAACGGTGGTTACATTTAACGCATACAGCGGTACGCGTTAA
The DNA here is from genome assembly GCF_001949145.1 of Acanthaster planci. The sequence continues at coordinate 1,734,580 of NW_019091365.1, forward strand.
ATACCGGCCTAGTAGTAGTACTGCTTCAGTGAGCAATGTCAGCAATCGCAACTTTTACGAGGTCAGAACTTTCTTCCAAACTCTCCCTACCTCTTCGACGCTTAGTGGCATGCATATCCTATACTCCTTGATCAGCATTCTGACGAATACCTTCGGTGTCAGTTGTCCAATGCGGTTGAAATGTCGTGTATTTCCACCATTCCACGGGCAGGACAAAAATGCCGAAATGGCAAACCGTGTGTTCTATTTAAAAGACTAGTTTAGATATAACACAAGAGGGCGCTAACACTTGTCGACGGCAAGTCGAAACAGTAAACATGGCGGAAACAGACTCGGCATCGAAAACTGACAGAACTTCTGATGAAACCGGTGGAAATGTTCAACTACAGCAAGACAGATCTAAAGAGGAGACAACATTGACAAGTCCAAATAAGAAAAGGAACGATAAAGGTAAGCCAACCCATTTCTTCCATTGATTCTGGGCCAAAGCCTCATGAAAAAAGGCAGTGGGCAGATCATCAAGACGGGATATTTTACCAAATTAGTGATTGTAGGTCAACTCGCCCCTAGCCGACTCGCCCCTTACCAACTTGCCCCTAACCAACTCGCCCCTAGCCGACTCGCCCCGTACCAACTTGCCCCCTAGCCAACTCGCCCCCTACGTTTGCCAAGCACGTATGGCAGGCCCATTCACCTTAAAATAAAAAATACAATCATCAATATATCATCTGGTGCCCGTTACTAGGAAACAAATTAAAAACAGTCATATTTTCAAGATATTCAAATCCAGAAAAAAATTAATAATGGGACGTTAGAAATTGACATTAGTGTACAATGTACCACAATGACTACAAAATGACTGAAAAAAAGCGTATATCCAAGAACCTAAATCAATTTTCGCAGTATATGCCGAGTGACTGACCGACCGATTGACTGGTGACCGATTAGTCGACTGAGTGACTGATTGGTCGACCGATTGGTCGACTGATTGACCGACTGATTGAGTGGCCGATTGGTCGACTGATTAGTCGACTGATTGGTCGACCGATTGAGTGACCGATTGGTCGACTGATTGACCGACTGATTGAGTGACCGATTGGTCGACTGATTGAGTGACTGATTGGTCGACTGATTGGTCGACTGATTGACCGACTGATTGAGTGACCGATTGGTCGACTGATTGAGTGACTGATTGGTCGACTGATTGGTCGACCGATTGGTCGACTGATTGACCGACTGATTGAGTGACCGATTGGTCGACTGATTGACCGACTGATTGAGTGGCCGATTGGTCGACTGATTGGTCGACTGATTGACTGACTGATTGGTATTAGAACCACTTCCTAGGGGCGAGTCGGTAAGAGTTGGTAAGAGGCGAGTCAGTCAGGGGGCAAGTTTATGAGGGGTTGAGTTGGAAAGGGGCGAGTCGGTAAGGGGCGACTTGACATGACAACCAATTAGTTTACCAGCCTCACCAAGGGGAGTTCATGGACCCTATCTGGTTAACCTTAAACTGTTCACATTTGCAGTTGATATACTACTCAAAGCGACGGCAGATGCACCAATCATGAAGAAGAAGAAATGGGCTGTCGACAGGACAAAGAAAGTCTCGTGGGTCATTGAATTCATCAGAAAGTACATCAAGTGTGATCCCTCAGAATCACTGGTAAATGTCAGACTCTTTAAACGTTAGTTTCTGTAAATGTTCATTGACTAAGAAATTCCTTAGCATTTGGGTAAAATTCTACTCTGTGTAGTTACCCCATTCAGTGCCAGGAACTCCCGAGACTGCATATTGTAATTTGTTTTATCTGTTGATGTTGTATGCTCACCAGTTTTGAAGTGTTTCAAATTTTAAAAACAAAAAAAGGTCCCACAAGTGTATTTTGTTGAAAAGTGTTACATTAATTGATCAGATGATAGTGAAATGCCCCAGGAATTTCAATGAAATGCTCAGTCACTTTGATTATGCATGTTATCAACGTTCCCTGGCAATGGATTAAAATAAATTCCTCCCACAATTAAAGATTACTGTCAGTTGTTATGTTTGTTCCCATAGTTTCTGTATGTTAATCAAGCCTTTGCTCCATCACCAGACCAAGAAATCGGAAACCTATTTGAGGTAAAAATAATGTGCTACAAAGGCAAATGGATATTTTCTCCTTGAACAAAACAAACAGTTCACTTCTTGCTGCAGTTCAAACCATAAAGAGTTGACCGTGATATGAAGTCATTTCTGACGTCAAATCAACTTCAAAATCCAAAATCATTTCATTGGAAAAAGCTTTTCAAAATCGATTTCCCGGCAGCACAGATGAAAGAAGGAAGACTTCAGCGAAATACATTTTAAAGAATTATGATTCCATTTCTCCAACAGTAAGTTTCCGTTTGTATTCATTTTTTTTCTCTTCTGCTTTCGTTGCAGTGCTATGGCAGTGACGGCAAACTGGTGCTACATTACTGCAAGAGCGAAGCCTGGGGCTGAAGGGTTACTCTTGCCCACTCTCAGTATTGGTCTTTCTTTTCAATGCTAAATTTTCCCTCCAACAATATGCGCAGTGCAATGTTACTTGTGTATAATTGTGCATGATCTTTGCTGCTGGAGACTGATATACTCGTCACAGGTAGCCAGGTGCAAACCGTGTTGTATATACTGAAGAATCTGTGTCAAGGTCATCATTTTCACATCTTTTGTTGATTCGAGCTACAGCCATTTGCAGTGATTAGAATGAAGACCCGTTTGGCTCCCAAACAAAACCATCATTCAGTTTCTGTACATGTACATGTACTTAAACTGAAGTGGCTGTGACACATGCATATTGAACACCTAGTAAAATTGAATGACTGGTGTGCTGTGAGGGGGCCGCCTGTAAAGCATACGGCAAGAGAGAGAGCAAATGTTACACAAGATGTTTTATTGACCATTTTCAAAGTGAAAGTGTTGCGCTGTATACATGTTTTGCGCGGCTGAGTGTGTGATGCGTTAACGCTGAGGGTTTGTCAGGGGAGGGGGAAAGAATAACAAGGCAGCAATAGCAAAGAACGGGCAGCATATGTGGGCAACTCCAACATTTTAGGAATTGTTGCCAATTCCATTCTGGAAGAAGGCGGTCCATTCAGAATCCATTCAAACTTTCACCAGCAAGAAGTAGTTGGTAGAACCTCCCTTAACTCCAACAGTCTTCAATCCTTCACCCGTTGGGAGGATGGAGGACTGCTCGGGTTTACAGATCATTCATGAGGGCAGAGGTTTGCCTGTGCCCAAGTTGGAATCGCAACTCCGATTTCAAGTTCACAACGGATTGTTGCCCTAACCCAGCTGGCAACCACAGTCACTAGTGACTGTGGTTGCTAGAGCCAGTGGATGACCAATTACAAGCATTCACTTCTCACGTCGACTGGTGACCTGGTCCTTGCTAAACACAACTTTTTTTTTTTACATGGCATACCTGTGCCACCAACTTCTTGTGTCAACTACATGTATTGTGGGTTTTTTACTTGAGCTGACCTTGATGTGGCAAATGTAAAAAATTACAGGAACAATCCAGATGAGAGATTAGTTCAGATTTCTGGTCTTCAGCTACACGCAGGTTTGGAAAAAATGTGTCCTTTTCTTCATCCAGCGCTACTCTTTAAGACTTTGACTCATCATAGCTGCTCAAAGTTATTCTAATATTATTTGATAAAAAATTAGACTTTTTTGGACTGGGTATGCAAATGTACATGTATTTTATTTCTGCATCAAGTGGAGAACAGCTTTTTGCAATTATTTGTATCATGGCTGCATTGTAAATAAATTATGCACTGTAAATTTATTCTGTCAAGAAAGAGTATTAAATCTCAAAGATTACCTACTTGTGTCTTGCGTCATGTTGAAACTTTTTACCTCTCATTTCAAAACTCTTGGAATTTGGATGCTCAAGCAGACATTTTCTCCTAAGTTGAAGGAATTTAAAAGTGCCCCTTACACCATCTGTTGGTCCATTTTTTTTACTCACTGCTTGTGTCAGGAAAGTGAAATATTCTTGAACTCTGCAATGAATAATCTTACTGAACATGCTGTAGCAGATACTTGGATACCATCACCACTGTTTGTCTGGCACTCAAGGGGAAAGGCTTCTGATTTGTACACATTCCGAAAAAAATTCTTTCACCTTTGTACCATCACGTATGCATGTATTGCAGTGCTTACACATGGTCATGTGGTACTGAACTCTGGTTTCTGGTTGTAACAGACACTTCTTCAGTCCTGGCTGAAATGTGCACATTCCTGTGGGGAGAACAAACTCGGAATGTCTGTTACAATGAAATCGCAAAGTATGAAATTCCTTTCACAACCAAAGGTTTTTGTGACTGTTGCATAAAAATATCATTGCTGGTGATCAGTTCACACCGAGTGCTCACAAATCCTGAATTGCAACTGTATATCCAGACCTTTCATAAATGAAAACAGAATTAGTCTTTGAATCACCTTGAGCAGAAACACTCCTTCGACAGTCGAATGGAGCCATGTTGGCCTGGAGTGCTCATTTTGTTGGTAGCAACACGACCATAACGCATGCATTCCATAGTCGTTTGTGAACCAGCAGAGTGCAGTTCCAACCAACGGAGCCTCCATTGCTAAGAAAATTGCACCCTCTCTTGGTCCAGCTTGGGGGCTCATAGGTCGCTTCTGTCAGTTGTTGAATCTAGCTGATACAGAGTCTACTCATGTGAGGGTGGTAATTGCTTGGACTATTGTAAGGAATTGTAAAACTTTGTCACATATTGGATTCTGCCAGGGAGCATGTGTATTGGCAATTCTTCAGTTGGAATTACATTAAAAGTTGAACAAAAATTTTGTATTGTTTAATTTCTTTCATTTGTCTGCTGACGCTTGATGTTGAAATGTGTGACTAAACATGCATAATTCCTACTTCAACATAAAGTTTCGACACGCAGCACGCAAATGCACAGGGTGTCATGAAGGCACAATGTCAAATAAACATGCTGTTTATTACACCCATTTGATCACAACTCCATATTTATAGCAACATTATACACTTTGTAACAATTACATGTGATGACAAGAGAAATCAGATTCATCAGAAATTTTCAAGCTGTTAATCATCTACAAACATGACCACATTCGAGAACAAAACGACCCTTTCAATGTACAAAGTGGGTATTAATTTGGAAAGCATGTTAAATTAGGACGGATGAGCAATACGCATATTCCAAAAAGCTCTGGATGGACGGATTCATTAAAGATACAATGCCGTACTTGACATCGTCTGTTGTCTGATTATTTGCTGGCTTAAAATTCAATAGTGCAGGAAAAGACAGCCCCTTTCACCAATAAACAAAAAGGGGACGACCTGTGTATGTACTACTGCTTAAAGAATAACAACGATATTATTTACAAGTTTTATAAATATACAACAAAAATGACAGCATGAAACCGGTTGTCATATTTTTAAAATACCTTGCCATACATAGATCATCTGCCATGTCTGTAATGCAATGCCCTACTACATCCGTGTGTTCTGAAACAGACCTAATAAGAAAATTGATCAAATCAGGCATTTCTACGAACTGTTCATGAGAAAGTAAAGACCCTCCAAATTTAATTCTAAAACACTACTGATACTGCTTGTTTCTAGACGGACAATTAGAAGGCAGCATTAAATCTCGGGGGGAAATGCATAAGGACGGAATTTGTCAAAATTTATTTTACCACGAACGATACTTTTTAACCTGGGGGAAACAATTCTTTGTTTTCCCAAGACTTTTAAATCTCTCATTAAATATCGACAAATATTTGGAAGCATTTCTGAGGTTAAAGCAAGTGGACAAGAGTGCAACATTCATCGTTTTTATGCTGCCACACGCTACAGTGACAAAACAAAGGATGGAACATTATCAGTATTACATCCTAACGCAGAGACACTTGATAACTGGCAAACTACTTGTAAAAGTATGATATTCACTGATCATTTCACATTCAAGGCAGGCACTGAAATGAAACTGTAAAAGTGACCCCCCCATCCCTCAAGAAGTCGGCACAAAGCAAATTTGCGCATCTGAAAAGTGAATCAATTCACCCTGACGGTACTAAGCACGGGTCTCTCAGTTAGGGTATTTCCAGCGCATGATGGCACCATCCTGGCTGACACTGACGATAAATTTCTGGTTGGGGCAGATGCGCACTCGATTGATAGCACCGCTGTGGCCGATGCCGACGTGGGTGACCCGACCATCCCCATAATCCCAAAACTGTCGAGAGAAGGAGAGGAGGTAAGATGTTATCAGCTGCCGAAAGCTATTGAAATACTCGGAGGCAAAGTGAGAAAACGAGCCAGTAAAACCCAAGCATTCATATCCTCTTCTAAGCCCACAAACTCCGTTGAATCACAACATGGTGTAGTGAGAATCAAACCGTAAAAGTAAGCCAGCAAGGTCCAAGTTTTCAGTTTGTACTCAATGTGTCTTTTCCTTGCCTTGGTTTTCGGGAGCAGGCCACAGAATATTGTCTTTATTTCTTAGGAAGAATAATGGCATTTATCATCCTAGGCAAAACTGCCAACAAAGGCCAAATACTTTCAATAGAAATTCTTTCCAAAAGTCCTCTTACCTAACCTCCATGATAATGCATACCCTTTAACCACTTCACACCTGTAGCCTGGGCCAATTTCATAGAGCTGCTTAAGCACAAAATTTGCTTAAGCGTGACAAACCTTGCTTAATAAACAAAGGTTACCAGTTCAAACTTTATGTCATTGTCATGCTAACCAAAAGACAGCTAAATGCGATCCCAAACAATATACATCACACGGAGTTTTGGTTGGTTACCTGATTTATCAAGCAAGGTTTTCTTGCGCTTAAGCAAATTTTGTACTTAAGCAGCTCTATGAAATTGGTCCCTGACGGGTGGTTACCCAGAGGACATTTAAACACAGTTTGGCACATTGTACGCAGTGCTAGGTGATGGATGTACTCACTTTCAACTTTGTGAAGGACTGCGGTTGTGGTATCTCGTTTCTTCTGAAGGTCGGTGCATTTGGCCAGAAATAATACTGGCCTGGGACAAGTTCGTTGCAGAGTAATACCATCAGCAGGTGGTTAAGGGTACAGTGTACTCATGCCACTCCTTCATGATGTCCCCCAGAATGTATAAGTTTCATTTTTGCGGAAAGAAAAAGGACATCTTAATACTTCCCCCTACCTTGATAAGCTTGTCATCGCCACCAGTCACAAAGCTCATGCCATCTGGTGACACCATCATGCCGTTGATAGCTCCTGTGCTGGCTCCTTCCATTTCGCGGATCTGGCTGGCATCAAAGGTTTCCCAGTAGCCAATCTGGGCGGCAACACATTTCAAACTCGGAATCATAGGATTGGAATTTCAAAATTGACTTAAATTACAGACAATAAACCAAACCGCAGAAAGTCACCACTGTAAAAACCTCACTTTCCAAAGAATGTCTTATTAATCCTTGACTTTAAAATCTGTGAGAACAGCAAGTCTCCTCCATTTTCCTTTCTTTTTCCCAGTCATATATCTCCTCAACCCAGCTCTCTGCCTGATCTTCCTACAGCATGAAGCTAAACTGGCAGTGGTTCTCACCTTCCTATCAGTTCCGCTCGTCAACACTTGGGACTCTTCCTGGTTGTAGCTGACACACTTGAACAGCGTGTTGGCAAAGATCACGAGGTGTCGAGTGAAACGTCTACATGAGTGAATGTCAAGAAAAAGAATAGGTATCTGTCAAATGTTACTTCCCACAGATTACCGCATGCATCTTCAGTTTGGACGTCAAATTTTCGTGACGCACATCGGCTAAGCGTGTGAAGTACATTTGAACACTGCGTTGAAAATGCAGTTGTAATTTTTCTTCAAAGAAGGCGTCCTTTGACAGAGATCTGTGCTCCAGCCTGAGTTATTCCTACTTTTACAACAATCAGCAGTGACATGTGAAGTGGTACCACATAAAGTTAACACAGAAGCTGGGAAAACCTCGGAAATTCGAATAATTTGTATGAGTAGTAAAATAGAATGAAGGAGTCATATTTAGAACTCTTAAAATGAGTGAGAAATGGCAAGTGCTTCGGTTCTGACTCAGATGCTGTGGACAAACAAGTACTGTGGTTAAACATGAAAACAAAGAAGACCAAAATCAAACAAAGCTTACTGGAGATCCCAGATGATGCAGGAGCCGTCAAAGCTGGCACTGATGCACTCCCGGTCGTTTTTGCGGACCACGATGCAGGTCACCTCCCCCTTGTGCTCCTTCATGGTCTCCTCCAGGCTCGCCTGCTCACCGCCGACAGCCCAGACCCGCACCTGGCCCTCCCCTCCCCCGCTGATGATGCGCCGGCAGTCCGAGGTGGTGGTGATGGCCGTCACCTTCTTTGTGTGGGCATCATTGATGTGGAACTTGAGCTTGCCCGACTCCGGGTAGAAGACGCGGATCTTGTTGTCATCCCAGGCTGTGAAATGAGAAGCACTGAGGGCGGTCTAAAATATCCTCATGTAGAGATGTTTAAGGCGAGTTGCACCAACCTCAGATTTGGCACCAAAATGGCTATTGTGTGCTAATTGTCCATGTGCCACCATTTTGGTTCCAACAATTGAAACACTCATGTCACAACTCTCTCCATAAACAGCTCTGTCCACATAAACTCAAGTTACCCTGACTGAGGTTCTCGCCCACTCAGGCCTGTTACAAAATACATCAAAATCTACGAGCTGTACTGTAGTCAAAACCGTTGCAAGATCATTCAAAGCACCACTCACAAGTAGCAGGGTGAACACTGACAAAGCAATGCTTTTGTCGTAGTTCATTTGAATATCTAGGGACTTGAGTTCCAACTCCTTATGTTGTTATTCTGGCCTTAAGGAATCTTGAACTAACAAAACATTGCACTAAACTTTAATGCCAAGTGATGTGTGCTGGACAAACACCAGTTTGCGGATTGACCACAGGCACAATATATCGTGTTGGCTGGGAAGGTGCAACACCTAATTTCCAACACCATTTTAACACATCTTCTGCAAGGTCTAACAAACTCAACTCGATGAAAATGAAGACTCTAACTGATGTGCACCAAATGAGGGGATGTATATTCTATGAAAGAGACATGCAGCTTGGACTTTGACCAAAAGAAAGAGGAAAGTCCAATCTTTACGAGACTTTGTACAGTGTTTTTCAAATTTTATTGGAATGAGTGTGAAGTGAAAAATGAGGAAATCAGCTGATCCGAGGAGTAAAGTTGAATGCCTGATGACAGGTTCCGTGGTCATAGATTAACCAACGCAATACTACCTCAATCCCCATCCCCCTCGGCCGAACCCCAACGCGGTCCGAGACTCTTACCGCTGACGATGCCCTTCCCGTCTCTAAACAGCTCAATGGCATTGCAGGTCATGTTGGGGACTGTAATGGAGAGAAGGTCCTCGGATGTCTTCGTATTCCATACGCGGATGTCATTCTTTGAGCATGTTATGTACAGATCTGAGCTGCCACTGCAGGTGGGAAACACATCAAGAAGCAAAAGGATTGGTAATTTTTAACCTGCAAGCTATGAAGCAATTAATCGAATCAGGAAGTGAACTTTGTCAATAAGTACACGTCACAAAGTGACAAATCATGCATACACTTTGTGAAAAAGACAAGTAGGAGTCTGGTGTGTGTGTACTTCTGAAGATGGGTCCGTTTGTAGTACAACCAAGAATGTAAAACCAGACTGTGATTCTTTAAATAAGTTTTAGTTCTTTTCAAATTGGGTACATTATTTTCCCGGTTGACAAATTCTTGAACATTTGATATACAGGGAAGAGCAATGATTCCTAAATTTTGGACAGTTCTTCAAAGTCTTGAAAGAGTTATGGCCAAGCCCATCTCTTTCAGAACTGTGCTACATGTCCCACTGCGTTCTCAGGCCTTTTACTCAGGCCTCCAATGCACTGCGGGATTAAAACTTGTCCAGCTGATGCTGTTTATTACAAAAATCTCAGAGCAAACCACGACGTGAGCAGCTGAATGGAGCCGGGAGGGGTGGGCAGGTTACACTTACTGAGGGAATGCAATGTCCGACACGCTGCTGTAATGGCAATCTCTGAGCTGCTCCCTGGTGAACTCTGCCAGGTTGAAGCGATGTATCTGAGACTTCTCTGTGCCAACTAAGAACTAGGAGAGGAGAGATAAAACCCATAGGGTCAGGAGATACATCAGGAGAAACATCTTGGGTTGAAGCCTTATGTTTTCTGAATTTTGTGTCAACTGTGGTGTAACAGGGTGGCTAAAGCAAGTCAAAATCCATCCTTATGAAAAAGTGAAACAGCATTATTGATTGAATTAAAATGGTAACTACCAGGAACTATTCCAACAATTTTACATTTTCTGACAAAACAACTTTGATACTACTGGCGAACTGACAACTCCTAGAACATTTTATTTTTGTAACTGCTGTGGTTGTGGCCATAGAGGACCTTTTTTAAAATGTACATGTACAATGGCTCATTTGTTTGTTGTCTCTTCAAACTCACCTGATGTCCTTTTCCTCTCAAGACCAGAGATGTAATGGCACCAGAGCCCGGGATCTTGTGGCTCCTAGAAAAGTCAACAAAGAACAGAGGTTCAGTTAAACAAGGAACAAGTGTTTTACATGAAACTTCAATATGTAAATCATGCAAACATCTATGAGACTCAGAGCAGTGGGTAGGAAGGTTAACTGACACTGAAGATTCTCATCACACGTTGCATGTTCATACTTTTTAAGCCCACACCAAGTTGGACATTTCTCAAAATGCTTCAATTAAGCGAGCTCTTTCCCCCTTAATTTGTGTCCTCAAAATGTAGCTCTGTGACCAAGATAGGCTGTAAAGGTACATGTAACTTCAAAAAATATTCCACATTTTTGGCCCCCCCCCAAGAAAAACTTGGTTCTGAATCTGTCCTTGTCAATACACAGTCAAAGAATTTCTCTGCTTATCTCAACCCCCCCAAAAAACAGAGGAAGTTGGAAGAGAGCCACTCACTTCATCTTCTTGAACTTTTCCTTTTTGATGACAGCCACTGTGCCATCACCGGCACCCAGCAGGATTTCCCCAGTCCACAACAGGGCCAGCGAGGTCACCCCCTGGCTGTACTTGTCCTTCTCGGGGCCGTGACTGGACAGCAGGGTGTTACGGATGTTGATCTGCAGCACGTCGCCGCTGGTGGTGCCGCAGTAGAAAAACTCATCGTCCTCTGACACCTGATAGCAGCAGAATGCAGTACACTGCCGTTACAGGAAGGCTGAAGCAAGTAACATCACTTTTTCATTGATAGAGCAATCCAGTAAGCCCCACCCACTGCGCACAAGGACAGTCAATTCATGTTCCACGTGCAAATCACAGGTATGTATACAGAAACACTCCCGAGCAATGTTAAATATACGCACGACACACGCAGGTAATGGCATGCACATCCATGTTCAACTTACCAGCCCTCAACCTGCAGCGTTCACAGGAGCAATTGCACTGGATGTATCTTATGAGTTGAGGTGCATGCATTACAAGTACGCCGGGAGAAACAGTGAAAAAAAAGCCAGAATTTGGACCATGGGTACACCTACCGGGAGCAAGCTTGAGCAATCACTATTGTCAACTACAGTTTGACCAACACTGCCAGAACGATGAATGGTTTGAGAAAACTAGTCGACCATTTGGAACCAGGCCCTGGGGCATCGTTGCACCGCTGGTTGTTTATAGCAGATTTAATTTCTCAGTATGGAGGGAACCACTCATGTGAAAATACTGTACGAGATGTCATTGACCAAGTACACCGCGAGAGTTGAAGCCAACTGCAAAATGTGAGTGGAGCTGATAGTCTACAAAAAAATAGTTTGACTAGGGTTGTTCGAGTGCGAGTGTGTTGTGCATAGGCAATATTACAAAGCAATTGACGAGCAGTCCAACTATACTTCAAGCCCAATTTTACCCTCAGCTATTTACTGAAACACTACACTACATGTCTCCGAGGTCAATGACACATGTACACACCTCAATGCATTTCACATAACGCTTCAGCTGTCCCATGTTGCAGTCCACTGGACGGATCTTGCGGTTGGCCACATCAAGGGTCCACACGCGGATTGTACGCCTGCAGAAAATCAGTCAAGTTCAGCGGTCAGTGAAAAACACCAGTAAGGTAAAACATGCAGCCGTCACTGCTGACAGAAAGGAAGTAGAGAGTGCTGGTAGCATGCAAGATATCGAGATGCAGACAGTCACGGAAGAGACTGTGTGACATCCTCAATGAAAAACGGACAACTGTTGCCCAAAACTTCCCCCCCCCCAAAAAAAAATGTCCAAACGGAATGCCTTTTTTTCAGGTGGTCAGACTATTTGTCGAAGCTGAACTGGTGTTGTGACTCGATGTGTTTCAATTATAGTCAGCTTCCTGAACTTTGTTGACTATGAGGGGTTTCGTTTCACAAAAGGGCCAAAATGTGGCACTGAATGGTAAGAGACATTAATGAACGGCCATCATGCCAGCATGCATGTTTCAATTGGTCAACAGAGTGTCTGCTTCCATGTTTCCCTCAGTTGTGACTTAACATTTCTGTATGACTGCCTATTATCCAGGACTGTTCACCAATGCTGTCTGCATCTTTTAATTTTGATAAAGCCACAACAAAGCTCTTGTGATACACATGACTTATCAGTGTCAAATGGAGACAAAAAGGTGACCGATGATACCACTTATAACACACCTGTTGCTGGCTTCTATAAACTGGTTGTGAATTAATACAGGCTAGTGCATGAAGTTTGCATTTGGAAATCAGACCCTGCTCTGGTCACTCACATTCTCTCAGGGTGCATGGATGTGCACTGGTAGGCACTGACACCGGCTACTTACTCGCCACCTGTGACAAACTTCAAGTCGTCATTGTTGCAGTAGGCCACGCAGGACGTCATGCCTGCGCTCATGACGGCGGCTGGCGCCCCGCACACTGGCTCCTTCTTAACCACGTCCCACACCACCACGCTGCCGTCATCCTTCCCGCCCAGGGACACCAGGTACTTGGAGCTTGGGGAGAAGGCCAACGACTGAACTTTGACCTTGTGGAGCTCCAGTCTGCAATAAAGCTCCTTCTCATTGAAGTCCCAGATGATGATGTTGGCCTGAAATCGATTAAAAGCAGTGAACGCAGTGACTATCCGCTCTCGGG
>NW_019091365.1:1748130-1765701 GCF_001949145.1 Acanthaster planci
AAACATAAGCGCCATTGCTTAAACAATCTTTCTTTGGTCCAAAGTTGTAAGTTACGATGACCTAGTAAGTCATCGTAACTTACAATGAATTACCATGGGAATTGCGACGAGTTCACTCGTCGCAATTTTCTTGAAATCGATTTTAGGAATCATCTTAAGTTGCGATGGATAACCCATCGCAACTTAAGATACGATCGATCGTAGCCTTTGGTGAAATCGGCCCCTGAACAGGAACAACTGGAGGCGTCTTTTTAGACAGCAACCCAAGTCCATTAATGGGAATTCATCGCACAGGTTTAATGCATAGTTTTGGCATGACACGCTTAGAATAGGAGCAGCTTTTTTAAAATTGAGACTATATAATGGTCTTCACGTGTGCACTGGGCAGCATGCATGATCTAAGCTGGGAAATTTCCCTTCAAGCTGTCTCTTTTTTGCCAGTGGGGAACCTGCACTTCAATTCAGGGTGGATATTCAGAGTGATGCTAGACCGACGCTTCTTTGGGAGAGGGGGTGGTAGGGAGGTTAACGTAATTTTGTAGGACACAGGCATCGCTAAGGTGGGATGTCACATCCCCATTAATCAGTTTTGTTGGCAAAGTCATGGTGCTGTCGGCAAGAATCCGACTCCCATTATACTCAGTTAGCAAGGCAGTGCGTCAGAGAATTTCATGATGGTACGTCTCCCCCAACAAATAATGATTTGGCGATGTCCCTGTTCAAGTGCCCGTGCTTAAAAACAATACAAACGAAAACATGTATTGTGTATGTTACATGTATAATGAGGGGATTACATTTTTGCAGGGAAATAAAGAAATTTTCCATAAAATATAGTCTACTTAAACAAAGGCACTTCTACTGTGGACAGTTCCCATTGCCCTGTTGAATTTAAAAGATTTACAGCCAAACTCTTGTGTCGCAGGTTTCCTTGGTCAAGAAATTTTAAGTTGTCAAAACAATACGAGGAGGGTTTGATGGGCTTCTTTCAGTTAAAACAAAAAGACAAGATAAAAGGAGCCATGGAGGTGCACTCATTTGATTGATTACTTGCACTAAGTAATTTATTTCTCACCATCATAAGAAACTCAAAATCATCTGAAATTTTCCTTGAAAAAATGATAACTGTGCAAAGCCAAAGACCTACAGGTAACGATTCTGCCTGCGGTAAATCCCAACATGGTTTTTTTTTCTCCAGGATTTAACATACTGCAGCTATTGAATCTCACCTTGAACCCCATGTACGTGACCTGTCCCGAGGCGATGTACTTTCCATCCTTGGAGATGGCCACACAGGAGACATCGTCCGTGTGGCCCTGCAGGAAGTTCTGGGTGTGCTTGGTGATGTGCTCTATGATGACGGTGTTGCCCAGGGGATAGATGATGTGCTCCTTATCTGGGTGGACCTTGAGGCCGGCATATACATTGCCTACCAAGGAGAAGGAGGAGAAATCATCAGGGAGTTCACAAACTTTCTGTCATGCAACCAGTAATCCTGGGTTGTTTGATGCCTCTATTTGTTCAACTGAATACCAACTGTAGGGGTAGAATGTACAGATAACTTATCCTGGAACCGACACGAGGATACCACCCATAAGAAGTGCATAAGATGTTTGGTTTCTTATGGCAGTCAAGGACTGCTGCTATACTACCTTTGCGTGGTCCATGGCAGAGTATGCCAGCTGTGTATGGGATCCATCCACTTCGAACATCATCAAAATTGAATCTGTCCAGCGCAGTGCTGCCTGGTACGTCATGAATGACTACTACCCCCGGTATGGAGACAGCAGTGCCAACACCATGCTCAGTAACCTGGATTGGGAGTCTCTTCAATGCAGAGGCACATCCAAAGTCACAGCAATATACCGGATCATAAACAAACTCACTGACATCCCTGACAACCAGCTCACCCGGGTCAGTTCATGTACCAGAGGAAACAGCCGCAAGTTCTTCATCCCACCCACTGGTACAACCTTACTGAAGGGTTCCTTCTTCTCAGACACCATCTGCCTGTGGAACACACTGCCTCAGCAAGTTGTTGAGTCACCAACCCTGGATATTGTCAAGTCCAGGGTGAATGGTGCCACTCTTAGATACATGTAGCCACTCCATCCTAACTTCTACAAGTTCTGCTCATGTATTTTTTTTTCTTCCATACATCTTTATGTTGAGTATCTGATGTGATTTTGGCAACTTTTGAGGTGGCAACTGTAGGGTTCTTTTAGTGACTCCCACTCAAGTCCAAAATTAAAAATAATAAGGGATTTCTAAAGCCCCAGCTAGTGGGTGTGGTGTAATGGATGGAATGCCAGGGTGGCATGTTTTCGATGAATTCGGTCAGGTGCGAGCCACATAAATTTGGAGGTTGAGGATTTTTTTAGGCATAACCTGCCACCAATTCATGGCTAAAGTAGGCTGCTTTCCTTAAAAAAATGATAGGCCTGATGTCAGGCAAAAGAATTACAGAAAGACGGCAAAGATAGAGAAAGAATTGGAAATACCAACGATGACTGTCAAGTCATGTTAGACCTGGGCCTGTGACAAGGAAACCCTCTGTGTGTCCTTTTATTTCCAATGGAGTGAAAATCTAGACCTACAGTACATGTACATGTCCTCTAGACAACAGATCTGGATGCCGTCCATGGTTCAGTCATTTTTCAAAGCAAGCCTGCAGCCCAATTGAATACTCGTAACATAATGGCAGCATATCTTACAGGATCTCAAGTTTGTCAGGCAACCGCAACTTCCATTCTGCAAGATTATTTCTTTCAGGTAAGAAAAGGTGGATGGAGCCCAGGCCTAATGCATTTCAAAAAAATTGGTCTCGAGTAGGAGAATAACAAGTATGAGACCAAGATCCAGACCAAGACCACAGGTCCAAGACCAAGAGCAGCTATAACATCCAAAAATAATTTTTTTTAAATGTATAAATTGCTCCTCATATTGAAGCTTGAAACCAGAAAAAAATTCAGTGGTACAAACCGTTTGGTGATATGATGCTTCTGTAGGAAGTTACAACCCTTTAAAGTTTTAAAGTCCCCAGAGCTTTCTGGTCCAAAAATGACAAAAATTACTCAGTAACCTTGTTTCTCCACCAATTTGAACGATTTAAAAACTTGATTGGTACTAGGCCCCTATTATAATCTCGTCTTGTCAACAGAAGTATTTTTAGACTTTTCTTTCCAAACGAAGACTGGCTTAAGTTACAAAATTGATAACTCAGTCCTACACAAACTTGATCTTAAACTGGCCGCTCGCACACAACAGTTGTCTAATTTTGGTGCTTCAATTTTTTCCTGCTTTTGCTAGAAGTGAGGTACTGGAGTACCTCACTGGAGTGAGAGGTCAGGGTCAATTTCACGGATCATTAGCATGATTTTTTCCCTTGATAAACATACCAACCAAACTGTTCATGTGTTGTATATTGGTTGTGACTGGTGTTCAGCTGATGTTCCCTTATCATAAGAATGACATGGATTTTTGGCAGGTTACTTCCTGAGCAAGATAATACTGTGCTGAGCAAACTTTTGTGCTTAGCAGCTTCGTGAAATTGGCCCTGACCACTCACAAACACAACGTTCGAACTCACACACACAGCGTTTGCAATTTACATACACGACATTTACAATTCACAAACACAACATTCGAACTCACAAAGATGACATTCGAACTCACACACACGACGTTTGCCTGTCGTGTCGCTTTAGAACACCATAATATAGTTAAACTGACAAGATGCTTACAAATGATTATAAAGATGAACAAAGAAATTGACTGGAGCAGGATTTGAACCTGTGGCCTTCGGAATACCATTTTGGATAGGCCTCCCAGTGCAGTAAATGACATTGAATGAAAGAAAAAAGATTTATGTACTTTATGTTAGGAGTGATTTCAAGATAGAACAGTTTGTTTGGAAAAGAGCAACATTCAACTGAAAAATTACAGTTTTATGTGAGCGCAAAATAGGAAATATCTTAACTGGGGTCCAGGTAGGCTACCAAGAGCAGTGTGTTTAAGATTATGTTCAAACTGATCTCGAGACTGGTTCTGAGACCAAGACCAGTCTCAACAACAATACTGGCTGACAACAGGTAACATTATTACAGTGACAACACAGTGTCCTTTCTGATGTTTCTTTACTATGGGCTGATGTTCAGAACTCTCACTCTGTTAAAACTCGGGCCTAACTTAGGCCTAACGTTGGGACTAAATTTCCAGAAACCTTACGACCCTCACGCTGACATGTCTGACGTCCGTAACTATTACTAGGCCCTACCACAAGTCACCAGGCACGCAGGCCTACTGCTTACCATTAAATCCCGTTGTGGATAATAACTCCAGCTCTTTATAGTCGTCGGTGCCTGTCGTCATCGTTATGGTTTTCCCTTGAAGTCCAAACAAACAAGTACAGGCTGTAAAGTATACTACAAATGATTCGATAACTCACGTAAACTCAGCACTAATAAGTTCGATGCATTAAAGTCATGAAACTTCGCTTTGCACACACGAGCTTTCCAGTTGCTATGGAATACCTATTGCATCATGGGAATTTGTAACTTTCCTGGTCAATTGGTGGCGCTATCCCTCGTTAACGGCTTTCCGTCTCCGTACGCACGGCCCCAGTACTTTAAACTCGGTAGAAATTCCTCCTGAATTCGCCACTTTATGGAGATTTACAAGGAGGCCTTTAGAAGAGTGGAAACTAATTTGATTTCAGGGGTTACTGCAATGTAGCTGTTGTAGTTATGAGTGAAAACTGCTGACGAATGTGAATAAATGACGCCCTGATGAATGTTGTTCTATATTTTAATAGTTTTTGGAGAAAAGAGTGTTCAATCGCTGATGATGAAAAATGGGTTCTTTCAAACTGTTTGCTGTTGCCCCTCCGTGACCTCATAGTTTAGGTATCAAGATGTAACTAGTATCTACTATGATGATTTGGCGGCTAATTTAAAAAGGCTGTGATCTGGTGGGTGTTAACTGGTGGGTGTCCCAATTCGACCCCAAAAGAGCATGGGGCGGAATCCACCCACCCCGACGTTTTTTTCCGGTATCTCCACAGAGCATTTTATTTCAGAACTTAAACCTTTAGTAATTTATAGAGTAACTATTTGCAGTCATTTTGACACCATTTTTGCAAAAATCGAACTTACTGTTCTTAAGCAGCGTGCATTTTTCCGAGACGGGTCAGCCAAAAATGTATACTTTTAATTTTCAACTGCGGTGCTATGATACACGCGTATACTGGCACGAATGTAGTCATGAACTTCAAATGACCGTAACAACATAATGTTATGTCTGATTGAGTTCAAGCTTCATTTTTGTAATGATAAGGAGTGTTGGTATATGCATGCGAAGTCTTAACAAATCGGATGTGCACAGCCGAGTTCTTGGAGGCGGAATCCGCCCCCGGCTGTGAGATTGGGTAAAAATAACCTGGCTCTTTGAGGGGGTTAAAGTTGCCAGCACATTTTGTCACAATACTGTTTATTGAGTAGTTTCACCAGTATTCCTGTCGAAGTTGATGATGAAATACGCGACAGATGTAGGCATAGCATAGTGGAAAACACACACCTTTCATTCGAATAATTCATTTCTATCCAAGACATCTGTTGACCCCATTTCGAAAGCACATTTTGCCAACGCGGCCTTGTTGCCTTAAGCACCTCCATGCCTTAAGTTGCTCCCGTGGACGGATTTACCCCATGCAATTGGTTTTCTTTTTCAAAATTCAAGCATCAAAATGGGGGTCGCTCCCCCCGCGAATGTCCATGCCCCATGGGTGCCCCCTTCCCCATTTGAAGTCTGTGAATAATCTCCGTTGAAATGCAGCTGCAGCTTATTTTCTTGTGGTGCCCCTGTGAAAATGAATGTGTGCACCCCCGAGTGCTCCTGGAAATGTAGCCCTATAGTTACGCCACTGAATCACACCATAATGAATACAATGTACATATCTTGCTTAAAGGTAACGATACTGAAAACACGCAGTTTTGTTTTATCATGCATGCACGTTGATTTTGTAGGCCTACCAGCTGAAAAAAATCACACTGGAAACCATCTAGTGTGTAATCGTGTTTGCTTTCCAAATATGATCAGAGTTGCTGACTTAATAATAAATAAAAAGCTCTGCAAATGGACGAACCAGCCAATTAGACCTAACAGACAAGGTTGACTATACGGGGGAAACACATCGGAAGAAGTACGCATGCTATTTGGCTGATCCAACTGGAGCGTATAACCCAAGGTCTCTTAATCGTGATTGGATGACGGATCCCATCCTTCAGGGGGCTGTTTTGTAAAATTCATCACGATGAATATTTAAACATCTTTCTCCACAAAGTCCCCGGGGAAATGATTTTTCGGATGGAGGTAAATTGGAGCTTTTTAGTGCGTATATAATCTCCAATGCACTGCAAAACCATTAGTCTGCATGACAGCGGCAGAGACATAGTGGCGTAACACAGAAGTCCTTTATAATAGTCAAAGAAGCCTTCCAGTGCTTTCAGAAAACTTTCAATGAGGCAAAGGTAGACCATCTACGAAGAGGGACACGATATTTTTGGGACTGAATTTCGCAAGCCATTTCTTCCGGACATGTCAGCTCATCTTGATGTGTCTATGGTCGTTCTGGCCGCCTCTACGGCCGTACTTGGAACCTTGGGGATAGTGACAAACGCAGCTTCAATCATCTTCTATGTCCGCAGACCGATAATGCGCACATCGACCAATCTTTTGATGACCCACAAGGCAGCAGTCGATTTCATGTCCCTTCTGCCATTCCCACTTCGTCTACTGCAGATTCTGAGCGGAGAGGACGGCTATCCCTTCAACGGATGGCTGTGCAAGTCTGTCGTGACCGTAGAAACGCTCTGCATGATCATCAATGCCAACATAATCTTCGTCTTGGCATACGACAGACTGACGGCCGTCATCAGGCCGGGAGACGACCTGGACCGCTCCGTCACCAGGGCCCGTCATCACATCGCTGCTACCTGGGTTTACTGCCTCTTGCTGGCTCTTCCCGTTACAGCAGCGGGTTGGACTGTATTATGGCCGGCAGGAGACTCGCCACTCCGCCGGCCAACGTGTGGTTACCAGTGGCCGGCAGGCGAGAAGTACCACTCCATGTACTTCGGCAGCATCTTGGTTATCATCTTCGCCGGTCACCATATCGTCTACGCTTGCTTCGGCTACTTCACCTGGAAGCGAGTGCGGCAAAGGAAGGAGAACTTTTTGGCGCGGTACGACACCGTGCAACGGTGCCGGGCAGTGGCGGCCGTAATCTGCCTCAACTTCGTCGCGTATTTTATCTTCTGGGCTCAGCACGTCTACGTCATGATCCACCTAGGGGACGATCAGACCCACGTGCCCCACATCCCCTCTGACCTGACAGACCCCCTGTCAGTGGCCGCATCCGTTGCCGTCTACGTGGCAGCCAGCTCCAATCTCCTCATCTACGGCTCCAACATGGATCAGTGGAGGGGCGTGGCGCGGGACGCCCTGTGCTGTCGGTGCGGGCCGGGGGGAGGGGTAGTGAGGCCTCTGAACGAGGAGAACGCCGTGGCAGTCATCGATGTCACGGCTGCAACCGACGAGCCGCGGGGCAACGGGCACAACTGCGTCAACAACAACGACAATGGAAGCATGATGAACCTGGGAACTCTTCAGCATTCAGATGAAGAGCTTGAGATTCAGGATATTGCATTATGAATAGAGAAGTTCGATTTAAAAAAACAAATACACACTTCACAGGAGACCGTCGAAAAAAATTATTAAAAGATTTGATCAGTACTTAGCTTACGAATACAATTGAAAATCCATTGTGTCGTTGGTTTGATAGACTTTTGTCGTGCTTTTTATTACGTTAGGTCCATCTTTCACCACACCATAGCAAACTGTATTCTCACGTTGCTCTCGAATGTGCCGTCCTAGAAAAAAATGCCTAGTCGATACATACATGTGTGTCGTCGCTCGTCGGCCCCATTTCAAAGATCATGACTGAAATTCTTCGAGAACAAACTGATGAGAACTAATCAAAGGTGGATTCAAGAGGGTCAACGGAGGCCATGATCCCTCAAAAAGGCGTAATTTGTTCTGGAAAATTAATGAGAAAAGGACGATTTTGTGGGGACTATTTCACTTCTCTTCCAACAGAGCGTAAATGCCCTACATTTAGCCTGGATCCTTAATCTTACCCCCCCCTCGAAACTTCGGTTCGGAATCCGCCCTTGCAATTTACCAATTTTTCTTTAGGACAATTATAATGCAAAGGAAATCTGAAATGGCAACGGCTCTTTCAAGATTTCGCAAACCGCGCATGAGTCACACAACTTCTAGACTTTAAATTTCCTGGTAAGTGAAATAAGCTTGGCTCAGTTAAAAAAAAATGAAAAAAAAAAGCAATAAAATGTATTTTTAGAAAATAAGGTTTCTCGACATTACATCTATTGGCGTATGTTTGTTTGTTCCATGGCTTGGTATTCAGAGAGCTAATGTAACAAGTAAAATCGGATTCGACCCACGGAAAACCAGTGGAGAAATAAAAACCTCCGTAGCAAATCTGTCAAAGTAATTTTCCGTAGTTAGAGGGAATTAGGTACCAGCTCTTCAGTGAAGATAAAAATAACTGAAAGAGAAATCGTCTAGAAAAAATGCCCCCACCGGAGTGGCGCTAATAAGCACTTAAGGTAACGTGATTTGCCTAGAAATGTAATTTAAACTGCAGATGAAAAGTAACCCGTGCGTGTAAAATCACGCTCTTAGCAGACGAAAATAGACATTTTTTAATGCAGTCTTTTGTAAGACTGGAGTTTTCCTTCCAGTCGTAGAAATAAGCTTTTAGCTGGATCTCATTTGCAATTGCGCTGGAGCGTTACCGACGGAAACATTTTAAATCGAAGTCTTTCACTCCTGAAGTTTAACGTGTTTAAACACGATCCATTAGGCAATATCGAGCCAGACGCCAACACGATGGAAACGAAAGCTCGACTCGGAAAGCCAGGACAAGAGCTGGCGCAAAGATGGCATTTTATTTGAGTTGCGCGAAAACATTACGCTGAAAAAAACACCAAACAAACTCCCGGGGACCGGCCCTGAGACATTTCTACTTTCTGAGAACCTAACTTACATTATCCATGCACGTAAAACTCTTCTCAATAGACTAATCCGATTAGACGTCATAACTGCGGTGGCACCGCACTCACACGCACATTCTTCAGCTTGACGCGCGCGTGCAGTTGGCAAATCACGACACCCTATTGGTCGAAGAGGCATGTAACGCGCGCGTACCACCTGTCCACGAGCCTTGTGCCATCGCAGTAATGGCTCCTACTTCTGGTGGGCGCTATACGATCTTTGATATCAATAGTTTTAAAACTCGTAAGGTACATTGTTGGACAAAATAAGAAGCCTCCCGAGAACACACATGCCTCTTTGTTAGGACTTGGGTTTTCGAACAGAGTAAACGTTCCTGTATCCCATGGTTATAAAGCCAAAGAGTGATACCGGAACTGTTCCTCCTGACAAATTCACAGCCGCCTCCTAATCCACATTAACACTAAACAGACAAAAAAGCAATTCCTCCACTGCGTAACGTAATCCTTAAACTCTTTTATTTCTTATTTTGAAGAAAGGCTACGTTGTTAAACAAAAGTATAAAATATTGAAAACAGAGAAGGAATTCTAGTAAGATAATTTAAAAATCTCTCACGGAGTACCACTTCACTTGGGATGATAATAGCAATGCAGCAAGCTCCCTAAGTAAAATTAAACACTCCAACTGGATGCTTGACGTGTAAATCGTTTCTGGGAAATGGATAATAAAATCCCATCAAGCAAAGGGTGAAACAATATTATATAACAAAACTGGCCCACGCATTATGATCAGCAACAATGTTTTAAAACAAACACAACTACCCACAGATGATTATGTTTGCACACACTGTGGGATTTGCAGGCCATTTCTGTTCTGTGAAATTACCCTTCTCAGCTGGCAAGAATCACAACGTATTTATTTCTCACATGTAGGGATCTATAAAAGAAAGATTTGGTACATCTGTAACCCATCAAAACCAGAGAGCTTGCCAACAAAATGACAAACATTAATTTAGTGATGCACTGTGCACATTTTTCCTCAAAATAATACTTTAGCATATACTGTAAGTACCTAAACGTCTTGCTATTCCGAAAAATCAGACAATAAATTTGACAAACTTTAAAAAAAAAAAGGCAGCAGCTTGGGCAATTTTATTTGTGACATTTTTAGCCTCCATTTAGGCCAACATTACCCCTCTGAATGTCAGAGGTACTATATGGTACTGATATGTAGTGTGTTCCTGCACCAAATATCTTCAAGGCACAAGGGGTAAAGCTACAAAGATACTTCATTCTAGTTATATATATTCTATCTTCCCCAAGCGGGAGAAAGAGAGAGCGCAATTTTCCCAGATACGGGGGCTCCTTTGGTGGGAGCTGCACTTTGCTGGTTCGCGAACGAACCTGTGAAATGTCTGCACTGTGGTTGAATCGCTGCCAACCAAATTAATGAAGATTGTCCATTGATGTGGCTCTTTTCAACCGATAGGGTTGGGCACAGGGATGGAGTGGGGACGGGTACAGCTAGCTCTGCTGGTAGGGTGGATGTTGTTCCTATACACTTGTAGATTTTAATTGTAGATACGGGAGGGTTTCAACCAAAAAATGGCAGGAGAATTAAGGCGACCTTTTTAAGGATAACAGAATACATGATTAGACATTTCAACATGATTTCCTGTTACAATGACTAAGAACTACTTGTCTCTTACAGATAAATATCTATGCATTCACTTACAACAACATGTTATAAAAGTAATGCTAAAAAGACCACATTTAATGTGGAAGTGCTCACTCTGGAGGCATCCTCACAGAATCTCTATTTCAAACTCCAGGTCCGCATTCGGGGTTATCGTGGAGAGCACATTAAGGAAAAGTTCTAAACCTGTGTGCTCAGCAGTTCATCATAAATATCCCCAGAACATTCAAAACCCCAAAAAGGATGTTTTTGCAAGATTTTGAAGGATTGAGGATGCCAGAAATCACTATCAGGGATAATTTGGGGGGGGGGAATCGATATGGTTTAAAAGTGAAATCAAATTAGTTTGAAACAAGCAGAAGAATTTGTTTGCTTTGAAGTAAAAGTTCTTACAGAATTTTAAATTGGGGGGAGGGAGGTGGTCAGAAATAACATCAACGATCTCTAAAAGTTCAGGATTTTATGCAGAAAACTGTTCCAAAGAAACATAATGGTTGCAATGGAGATTTAAAGTCAACCTTCCAAGCCTACGGTAAGTCTGTGTAAGACTAACTTTGCCGAAGCCTGTTTTCTCTGTAAAGTCAAACCCCTTAGAGCTCATATTTTGAAAAGCATATCTCTACAATGGAATGGGCTATTGAGCACTGCCATATACCAAATGAAGCTATGCTTATCACTCATTTGTTTTCATTTGTGAAACATGATATACCTGTTTTTTCAGAGTGGTTCACAAAATGCTCAGCAAAAGCAGGCTACCTGGCAAAAGGAACAGAATTTCTATCACTTGTAACAGGACTCCTGATTAATGTAAATTTTAGCTAATGTCTTGCGATTGTTACTTACCTCTCACGGCTGTGATTAACATGTTTGATTCAATGAAAAAAAATATAGCGATCAAATGAGAAAAAGGATATCCCCACGCTGGAAAGCCCGATTTGCCGTAACCTTTATCTGAGCGTATCTTCAGCAGCGCTATCTCACCTTTGGACATGCTCAAGCAGCCTTCATCCCATCCTGGTGACAAAAGATCAGAGAGACAGGTCTCAATTCCATGACCTACATGCACTTCATGAAGTACATCTAGTATGAGTTTTCAGTGTGCTACACAACCACGGGGTGTCGCCATGGGGGGGGGGAGAGAAGCACTCACCACAGGCAAACTGATAAACCATTATTATAGAAGAAGGGGATCCCTTTCTCTTTTAATTTTGTGTTTTTTTTTTTGTCATGTCCTTCTAGAAGGCACCCCCGATGCCCATGCATCAGTGGCGTATCCGCGGAGGGGGGGGAGCTTGCCCCGACAGATATTTTTATCAAATATTAGCAATGTTTTAAAATCCTCACAAAACATCACCATGACATTACCGCAAGAATGTCGGGACCGTCAGTAAGGCTTTTGATATTTTTCTCTCCCCAAAACATCATTCACATTCCCTTTCGAATTTGTCCCCCTCCCCCGACACCAAAAGCTGGATATGCAGCTGCCATGCACATGTATGACAGAGCCTACCCACAGCAGCGGCTTGTTCTCATGCACGTTGTCTGACACAGAGCAAAAAGTGGACTACGCAAGACAGTTCTGCCTGCAAGGATAACATTTATGTCCAGTTCATTCCAGTTCATTATTTCCAGAAAGCGAGGCACGTGATGTCATGCCATTCAGTACATGTGAAGTGGTGTACAGCTACATTGATAGGGCTTATCTTGGGCAGGTCTGCACTCATGTTCCTGAATGGCCTGCAGTGCCCTTTATTCCGTGTTTGCCATTGCTATTATTTATTTTTTTC
The DNA here is from genome assembly GCF_001949145.1 of Acanthaster planci. The sequence goes on from NW_019091365.1 coordinate 1,760,704, forward strand.
TGGTTTATTCAATTAAAATATAAGGGTAGGCAGCCACATCAGGGTCACTGATAAAACCCCATTTACATAAATCTAAAGGCATCACATATCAGTAGAAGGGAATATAAAATGATAAGAGTATGGAAAATGATTCATAATTTAAAAAAAAGTAAAAATGAATTATGCAAAATTAAAGTTACAAATCTATGTTCTCCAAACAGGGGGAAAAAACCAAAAAACATTGAAGATAGTTAATTCAGGACAATTGGTGAAATGACACAGTTCATTCAGGACAGTTGGTGAAATGACACAGTTCATTCAGGACAGTTGGTGAAATGACACAGTTCATTCAGAACAGATGGTGAAATGACACAGTTCATTCAGGACAGCAGGGCTTCATTTTAAAGGAGCGTGATCGCGCTCCTTAATGTTTTCCACGGAGAGCAAAAAAAAGCACTCCTTAAAAATTTAAGGAGTGCATGGTTTTTTCAAACCAGCAAATGTTGATTTATGACATGCCCTTTGAATCTCGTTAGGTCGACAGTAGCAAACAAGTCCAAAGATTGAATGTATTAAAAACAATTGCTGGTAATCAAAGCCTTTGAGTTGTGTGAGCGTGCTTGATGAATCCTGCATCGCAACACACAAACGTGATAGCGCATGTGGGCGGGCCTAGTGTGTGTGGGCGAGCCTATGGAATTCCATGGACGCACGTGGCCACGCCCGGCCAACCTCTCTCCCAGAACGGGTCGAGTTCAGGCGCTATGTTCTCGGCCGGCCGTTTGTGAACAGCAGAAGTGAGTTTGTGAAAAACCCTGTAGTGGCTGGAGATGGTGTGTGATCCTGTTGCGTGTTCGTTTGGTTCGAGCGTGAGAACAATGTTCACTTGTCGAGAACAGAAGGTATGCCACAGGAAAGAAAAAAGTCTCTGGCGGGTAATGTACCCGGTGTTCTATACGAAAACGCACTGGTCGAAGTAGTATTGTGAGCGCAGGAAGGGATGATGAATACAATCTGCAGAGGACGTGCAATATGTTTTAAAATACCAAAAAGAAAGGATGCACATGTGCAGTAAATTCAGAGCCCCTGTGGCGGCGAAATGGATTGCCGGGCGAGCGAGGAGACTAGTCAAGTTATGCACCCACGTCCACCAAACCAATATACGATGAAAGACTACATGACGGACCCACATGCACACCCGTGAAAATGCAGTAGATGCCGTGGATAGAGCGACATCAGAGGCGGATTTTCGATAAAATTTTCTGCAAATACATTAACTATGGACATGTTTACCGATTCATAACCATTGCGTTGACTGATTTTTGGCATAAGGAACATTTGGACAAAATTTCAGCAAGCTCCGTCAGGTGGGGGAAAAAAACAGTGGAAAAATGCAATCTGCGAATTTTCGCTATGGCCGGGACAAATGGTTTAACTGATTAAAGTTAACTTATTGAACTCAGTAAAAGAAGTTAAATTGTGTTAATTTTATTGAATATGTTTACATTAACTTGGTTTTTGTTAGCGAGAGCAAATCACTCCCCTTAATTCACTTTGTTGATTTAAAGACAGCAATTTTTAATCGCTCTTCTTAAATCAACAAAGTGAATTAAGGAGAGTGACTTTTAGCTCTCCTCGTATTTATTAAAATGAAGCCCTGGGACAGTTGGTGAAATGACAAAGTTTTCAAAGGATGAATTCCATCTTCAATGAAGAGGAAAAATAGAAAAAGATACGTATTTCAAATAAATCTGCTACCTTTGATCACTTTTCCCAAACCAACAGCGAAGGAAAATGGTTGTTGCCCGGGATCTTTCGTGCTGTTAAGATTTAAAAAGAGAAACCGACATTCAGCTCAATAGTACACTGATTTTTGTATAGATGTCCATGGAAAGCCAAAAATGCACTGTGTATGTAAAAGAAAGATTTTTTCGTTTCACAAAACGAAGTGTCAAAAGGGGTCGAATTGATTGAGTCTCAGACCAGTTTTTGGTTCAAAAAGAAAGAAAAGAGTTCAAGAAATCACTTCAATGCTCAATTTCTTATCTTTTGTCTGCACATTTCAAGAATCGGAGAGTATGCTTACCTCCAAAATTTCTTGGGCGGGTTGCCTGCCAGGGACCCCGTACAGTGGACAGTAATTGTCTCCCCTGCTTTGACCTTGGTTGGCCCTCCTTGCCGGATGATATCCTTGACAACTCCGTCGCTCACCATAATGTTTTTAAAGTCACCCATGATGCTTTTTGGAGTGCTGAAAGTTCAAGACAAACTGGTTCTGCTCATTTAAATATATATATATGATATATAGTGGTTTTGACAGTTGAAACCCTCTTTTTTAAAAAGGTTCCTGCAATGATGCGTTCAATGGTGCAGTAGGCACTGTTGATATCGTATTTTAGCCGATATCGATATATCCTTTTTTATATCAATATTATCGTTGTAGCAAATTTTATTTATTTTAAATTTCAAGGTATTATAACAGGCTTGAATTGCTGGTAAATTGTTGTAAGGGTACACCCCTACACTGTAATGATATGATCCAAATCACAGTCTCCGTGTTGTGATGTCTGATGTGCATCCCTGATAGGGTTTGTGCACAGGGTGCCAAGCAGCGTCCGTATCTGCAAGTGGTGTAGGCCTACATGGAATTCTTTCTATAACACGTCAGGATGGGGATTACTTGCCCCCTCCCCTGGGTCTATGCCTAGAGCGACCAACAGCGCAGCCGGCAGTGCGCGATCTTCTGATCGTGTAATCATGAAGGAACAGAGGGCCTACATGGACATGATGGAGTGCCCTCACAGAGACATGTTTTATATGACAATGAACTAATAGGGTCTACTTAAGCATACCAGTATCACACAGAACAAAGTCCTGTCCTCTGTGAGGGCGCTCCATGCAGGCTTCTGTGCATGCACTGTGGATCAGAGATTGAATTGAGCGTGTTGCGCCCACCAAAATCAAGCAAAAATTGCACAAATCCCGAGAATAATTTGTCATGCATTTACTTGGCGCACCAAAGAAAACAACTTTCATCAGTTCTTACCTACCAACGGTGTACAAAAAGAACAACGAAATGAGCCTACTGAAACTGATCCGGAACTTTCCAGACGTCGTCTCAACCGTACTGTGTACGTACCCGTATACGTGTACGTACGTGCGCGTACCATGTTGCCTCATGCCCACCGTGCATGCCCGGCTGGCTAACCAATTCCAAATTTCAGATTCAAAAGCAGCATTGGCTTTATATCTGGTTCGGTTTTCATCTGACATATGTAATTCAGAACTATGTTCGTAGACCTTCAATGGTTGGACTATCCATTACTTTAATTGAAAAAGTTTGATGTTCTCATAGCAAAACTCTACAACCCCCAAACCTCAGTCTCCAATGCCAGAGATCCAGTTTGAGCCACGGTCCCTGAACGGGTACAGTTCGAAGCCCAAGTTTAAGAAATAGCCGGTACCAAAGAATTAAGGGAATGCAACCTCGTCTCCAGCTACTTAGAGGGGGATTGTGTATTTGGGGACCCCAGTTTTTGGTAATTTAATTTTGTAAATCTGGCAAGCCCCTCCCCTCCCCCGGGTAATGCTCTCTTTATTTCACTGACATTATTTTTTGGAAATTTGGAATTATAAATTGTGAGAAAATGTGAATGTCTTACTGATAAACCATCCACGGAAAGTTGAATTCACCATTGTGTGTCTACCCTCAGAATTAGAACTGCACGGGGTGTGCGATGTCCACCCCGCTCCCATCCCGGCCCACGCACCATGTGTTGTGTTAAAACACTCACAGTTTCTCCTCATAATTTCCTCAAAACTCAAAACCCTGCCCTCTTTTCACATCAATCCTACATTTATTAAACATGATGTCATTATTTTAGCAAGATCCCCAAATATACAACCCCCTTATGGCAATTAACACGTTTCATTAGTATCTAAGTCTACACTTAGTTTACTCCTCCTGGGTATAACTTTTCGAAAAATATACCCAGGCGTTACGACCTTAACAGTATCGGCTTTTCGAAGCATTGCGTGGAAGGGTTCCTGACTACGAAACAACATAGAGCGGTAAAATCTGAAAAATTGAATTGCAGAAGCTTCCCTACTTCACGTTCACGAAAATGTAAAAAAATTCGACCATTTAATCGCAGACATGATGGAAGTGAATGACAAAAATGCATTCCAACTGTTGAATCCTTGGATATCGGAAGATCGAACTACGGCAGCTGTTTGTAGCGCCATTCGTCTGGCGGAGCAGAGCGGTCATTTAAAAACGGTAGGCCCAAGCCCTATCAGCAGATCAGCCCGATATATGCAAACGGTCCGATGTCCACCCATCCCCGCTCCCACCATCTGACCATAGAGCTAGGAACAGAACGTGGGAGCGGGGCAACAACAGTAGGCCCGAGATCGAGTCCAAAATTTGGTCCATGGACTCAACATGATGGAGACTGCATGCCATGGTTGAGTGCTTGATGAATATTGTGTTTGTATGCTTTGGAGACCATGACATTTATTATTTTTGCTGGCTTTCACTTCATCACAGTTGCAAAATTCAGTCGAAGTGTATATTTTGCCAATATCTGACATTATCCTGTTACACTTGTTTTTCAATAGCTTGCATGGACTGGAGTGAATTATTCAGTGCAATATTAAGTTCTATATAAGTTCTAAATTCACCCTTACTGCTTACTAATAATGCTTGATCATCAAGTGAACAAGCAGCCAAGTGGCCAGGTGTTCAGCTGAAGACTTTCAGGCCCAGGCTCAAGAGTTACTGATTGTTTTGTAGGTTTTTTCTACCCTAAACGTTGCAGGATTATCATGTTGTTGTTTTAAATGCATTCCTACAACACATTGCTGGATGCTTCATTTTATGTTCATGATTTGTGGCTGTGGAAAAGTTTTTAAGGAAAAATTCCAAATTCTGGCCTGAATTCCATCTTGCAAATAAAAATTCACAACCGATGTGAAGTTCGTTCCTCGTTTGACGTTCGACATTCAACGTTGAACAAA